>JAOTAY010000006.1:5550390-5561488 GCA_025629805.1 Erythroxylum baracoense
GATTTAAAATACTAATATAATGTTCACGTTAATGACAAATTACAAATTAATTATAACATATTCAAATATTTAATAAGTTAAAAATATATTAAAAAATCATAAACTTTATTCTTAAATTATACTTAGAATTCAAAAGTTAGAATCGTAAAAAAATTTTCCTACCAATTTTTGAGTTAAAATATCTTAAATATATGTATTGATGAAAATAAAAAAATTAAAAGATAAAAATATACTTAAATCCTTCGAAACTATTTATAATCAACAAGTTAACGTTAACTTCACTTAATCAATATCGAAGTTTACGTTATTCACCAACGTTTTCTACATTCAATGCTAATTTCGTTATAAAATGAGACAATTTCTTTTATTATATATCCACCAGCGTTGTTGGAATTTGCACCATCACTCACCACCGTCTCTACATTAAATGCAACCTAAAGCATGTTTGGGAATGTGTTTTTTGGTGGGCCTCAATACTCTGAACAACGTCCACAACTATGGCAAGATATTCCATGTATTAATGGCGTGTCTAATATTGTTGGAAGGAGAATATATAGGGCTCTTTATTTTGGTGGGCTCTGAGCAGGTGCCTTGCTTGTCTTATTCTAGGACCAGTACTATCTATTTGTAAATTTAACGAAAAAATTAATGTTGAATTAAAATTAAAAATTTGAATATTTTATTATTACCTTTTAAAATTCAAGTTAAAAATTAAAAAATTAAAAAATTGAGCATTTTATTATTTTTTTTAAAGTTCATGCTATAATTAAAAAATTGGCGAAAATTTAGTTTTTTTTAGTAATAAACTCTTATTGATTTGCAATACTTGTATCTTGTGCGTTACAATATAGTCATGTAGGTGACTTATTTAAATTTTATTTACAGTAGAAACTCAGACTTCAAATTTAGAATTTGAACTGAAAAAGTAATCTCTGCTTAACTTGATTCTTGCTGACATTTGCGTGTTACATTATGTACTCACCAACTTTTATACCGATAGTACAAGATTCTCGTATGGATACAATCCCTTGTAGTAAGTCCATTCTTCGTCTTCCTGTAAACAAAAAAATAAAAAAAAAACATGGAAACGCCATAGCTTTTGGCAAAGTTCACCCCTTACCTATAAAAAGATTTCAACAAGACTTTGGCAAATGCCAATTTATGTGACCGATAAGTCTTTGAAATTGGCACCAGTTAGGCAATTGTAAGAATCTGCATAGCTTGTCAACTGTTGAAATTTTGAATTTCATAGCCATCCCTGTGACTCTGGAATCTCGAGGATTAAGATGTTTATGCCATACCACACCCCATCCTTTGACAAGAGACGCTTCTTGACAAAACCTAGTTCGTAATCGACAACATTGTAGCTTTCAACTTTGCAATGTATTGTTAATTTGTAATGGTCTATGAAGCCTATCAGTCGATGACAATTTGCCTATGGATAATTTATAATGATTTTTACGGACCGACCTGATTAGTAAGGGTGGTCCATTTAGTAGGGGGGCCTTTCTAAGTATCTTTATTGCTAGAAGTCTTTAAGATCTCGTATTAGTTACCCTACTATCAATTAATTAATCTTTTGAGTTATTAATTTACAACTAGATCAACTAAAAGTTCAATTCTATTAGAAACTGAATCCTTGAAACCAAAAGATAATTTGTAATGATCCTGTGAAGCCAGTTAAAGTTAAAAGGCATCCAGAAACTCGACCCTGGGAGTTTGATTTTAACAATTACGTTATTTCAGGAATTGTGCCACAGAACTGGCATCGACTGTTCGGGGATACAGGGACTTCCTTTACTTGTTTGGTAGGCCTTGGATTACGAGGAAATAAGTCTTTCACGATCAAACTTTGCTGTTTTCAGAAATGACATTTCGTTGGGATTATAAGCCTTAAATGTGAATCTTTCGATTTTAAATTTGACGCTTGAGACAGAAAGTCGCAAGTAAACATTTTGATTCTTCTTCTGTCTTGCACGTTTTGGCAGTTTAGTATTTGTTTTGCAGACGTGTTAATAGATTTGCTTAAATTTAAGGCAGATTGTTGGAATCATCTAAGCTTCGATAATACAGTATGTTGCTTAATTCCACATTTCGTACTCAAGAGTCAAAGACTGTAGCATAGTTTCGTAGACCTAGACTTCAAATATAGAACAAGGTTTACAGATTCGAGACGTATACTCATCAAGATTCGTGGAAATGCTGAAGAGAAACACTTATCCTCGAAGCAGCCATTAATTCTTTGTCAAGGGGCATATAGAATTATCAACTCCAGATTATTTATAACTTGGAATGTCCTCGCAAGGCAGCTGTACGATTATGACTTGGTATAATTTTGTTAGCAAGTAGATTATTAGTCATCAACTAGTATAGTTGGCTCATGCTGTTATAATGAAGAACACGTTTTTCAACATTTAACGTATTATCAAACTCCGTCTTTCTATTAAAATATGTTTATTGTCCTGTTACAATTGTTCTTTAATATTTCTTATTTAGCTATATTCATGTATGAAAAGCCTAAAACCATTAAAATTTGAATTGAACGGAAATTAAACCGTCATTAGGTTCTATCTGTGCTTGTGAAATATGATATTAGATGTCATATTTGTTGGTCATTAGATGACATATGAAACAGGGATTAATTACGTGTGCTTATTTTTATTTTTTAATTAAATATAGTTGTAATAAATTCAAATAATAATAATTTCATAATCAGTATAGTAATAATAAAAGAGAATAAGAAAAGATATACAAAACTAATATATATTGGTTCAATCAACGCTTACATCTATTTTTCAAGTTCTAATTGAGAGTTCACTGTCCTTTTCAGTTAATAGATGAATACTAATTTTGCATGCAATATTTTCTTTGCCATAAGTGAAGAAGAAGTTTTCCAATTATCTTACTTTGTTATCGGTGAAGAGTAATTATTTATAAATATTGTTAGAGGTCAAAGAGTAACTCTTATAAAGTATACCTCAAACAATTCCCCATCTTGCAACAATGGACAACCTTACAACTTAAAACATCTTTATATTTGTCACATGAATAAACTAAAGTTCAATTTATGTTATGCAATGCATATATGCTCTCTTTAACTTCTCAAGTCTCCTACAAACTCTATAGTATGCCAAGGATTTCTCTTGTAACTCCTATGTGGTCTTTTTGTACTCAAAACAACCCAAAATAATCATAAAAACAAAAATTAGTCATTATAAGGATCAGGAACTATGGCATTAACTCGACCATTGTAACACATTAGTCGACTATTATGGTTATAAGCTCACAGTATATGTTTTCATAAAATACTAATTGACCATGTTGTCACACTAGTCAACTAGCCTATTCAAAATCTTAACATTGATATACAAAACTAATATATATTGGTTCAATCAACGCTTACATCTATTTTTCAAGTTCTAATTGAGAGTTCACCGTCTTTTTCAGTTAATAGATGAATACTAATTTTGCATGCAATATTTTCTTTGCCATAAGTGAAGAAGAAGTTTTGCAATTATCTTACTTTGTTACCGGTGAAGAGTAATTATTTATAAATATTGTTAGAAGGAGTAACTCCTATAAAGTATACGGCAATCAATTCGCCAACTTGCAACAACGGACAACCTTACAACTTAAAACATCTTTATATTTGTCACATGAATAAACAAAAGTTCAATTTATGTTATGCAATGCATATATGCTCTTTTTAATTTCTCAAGTCTCTTATAAACTCTATAGTATGCCAAGGATTTCTCTCGTAACTCCTATGTGGTCCTTTTGTACTCAAAACAACCCAAAATAATCATAAAAACAAAAATTAGTCATTATAAGGATTAGGAACAATGGCATTAACTCGACCATTGTAACACATTAGTCGACTATTATTGTTATAAGCTCACAGTATATGTTTTCATAAAATACTAATTGACCATGTTGTCACACTAGTCGACCAGCCTATCCAAAATCTTAACATTGATACATTGATCAATTAAACTTCCATAAATAAGTTTTTCAAAATTTCTCAAGTTCTTTAAAAGATCAAAACACATTCTTTGATAAAAAATTAATCCAAGACCATTTTAAAAGTTCTAAAAAATTATTTTTTATTTATGAAGAGGGTTTTCTCTAAAACCTTCCCATTTTCTCTTAATTATGACAAAGTATATGAATGTGATGATAATCTCCTAAGTCATTGAAATGACTAAAATACGATTATAAGAAGGGTTACAATGATTTTCTTAAAACTTAATATGCTTAATTCCTCATTGTTCTTAGTTCTTCACTTGAATTCCTTTGAAACTTGATTAAGATACATGTGTTATGTGCATAAAATATGAATATTTTCTTAGTATTTTGTTATATTTTCCATCTAAATTACCTTAATTTAATTAGTTTTATATCTTATTTTAGGTAATTGTTAAAGAGTTGCTTAGGGAATCATACGGCCAGGAATTAGAGAAGTTTACAAATAAAAAATATCAAGATCTTAATTAAGGAATACTTTAACATGAGTTCTTATTTTGTTTTAATTATTATTTTCCTAATTTAAAAAATGATTGTAGGAAAAAACTACTTTATATCTAGATAGAATGAAAAATAAATGGCTTTTTATGTGTCTTAATTTAAGTTTTTAATAAAAGTTTCTATATTTGATTTTTATATGTTTTTAAGTCTTATTAGAAACTACACATAGACATAGTCAAAAGAGCTTATGTGTTAATTAACCTAAGCATATAATAAAGACTGAATATGGATCCAGATATAGATTTACGTGATCATCCTAAAATTAGGGTATCCTTTTGTGAGGTTTCAAATAACTTAATGTATTCCAAAAGTAGTTAATAATATAGATATATTAGTTACCAGATCTAGGTATAAGTAGAAGTACATCCATAGATGACATATCATTAAAGGAAACCTCATCAGTCCAAACAATAAAATCTTGTAATTTAATCAAGGATGCAAGATAAAATTAGGGGAAAGCTCTAATTTAGATATTTATTCATATTAATTCTCTCTTTTGATTATTATTGAGTGTTCTAGCGACGATCCAAAGTAACTGAAAATGTAGTTTATTTTTATTCCAACCAACTAAAAACAAATTTATAATTAGTTAAACAATAGTATAAAGATTAGGTTCAATGGTTATACCGTTTCCTCATACGATCGACCATTACTACCACTTTACTAGTACATAGTAATTAGATTCATGTGCCTTAATCTTGCACCAATTCCTTAACAACAATGCCAAAATTTTAGCTTTATTGCTAGAGAATAGGTGCAATAGTAAAGATAATTGAGAACAATTATTATAGTCATTTTCTTGTTGCATATTCTTGCATTTCTTTTTGTGTACTCTTTTTGTATATTCTTTTCTTAAATTTTAATTCTACCTATTTATTTTTGTGCTTGATTATAGAACCATATGAGACTATACAATCTGGGCTAATTGTTTTGGTGACCACACGAATCCTAATCAGACTTAAACAATTCAAAGTCTGATCAAGTGAAGATTGTTTAGCCTAACTTACTAAAACCATATGATTGTATTCTTTGATCTATCAATCAAAACAATATCATTTTGGTAAGTTATGTCAAAACAACATTATTTTAACTTTGGTGGTTAGGTTATTTAGATCTTTTACTTTAAGCCAGACTGACCCTCTTAAGCATAAGCTTGAATTAAGGCTCAATTGATAGCGCGTGTCGAGTGCACTGTAAAATTTACCTTACTTTACACACTAGAAGTTTGTAGCTGTGGTAAGTTAGGATCGTATCCACAGGGAATGTTTGGTTAATTCTCGCAATGAAAATAATTGATGTAAAAGAAATAAAATATGGGGTTTTGGGTTGATGCAATTGAGATAAAAAATAAAATTAAACTAACACAAGCAATTTATAAAAAACAGTTAACAATGACAAGAGCGATAAATGTGTGTAAAACCCAGTTCTTTGGTTTAATCTCAACCTACACACATTTTAACATACATCATTGCATTATCATCCTCCCACCTCTTTCTGAACTATTGGTTGTGAATTAACAACAAGCTCTATTAATCTCGTTTTTTTCTTAGGTCATAGTTAATTAAAACAAACTCTTTAATTAACCCTAACTATCAGATAACCTAGAACAAACTCTCTAAGTTTAATTGGACAATCGCGTTATGAATAAGAAAAATAGACCAATTTACACAATAATAACACAAGTTCAAATTATTTAACATAGGTTATGTTATCCTTAACGACTCAATACTGTTAGTTGCCACATACGACTTCAAACACGACTATTACTTATCGTATTCAAATTTTAGCAATGGGTTTTCATGAAAAACAATCTAATAGAGCATTAAGATCACTCTTACATGATCCCCAATCAATGAACACAAGATAACATAAATAATTCGAAAAGAGGGAAAGAAAATGATACACAACGATGGTATCCTCAAATGTGCTTCTCAGCCTCAATTTCACCTCCAAGCCAGCATCGGAAAGGTTAGCACTCCATCTTCTCCATCAATCTCCAAGAAAGAGCCGTGAATTGCCTCTAGAGATGTTAAATACCGAAGAAGAAATAAAGAAAATCTTGTCTGTCTGCCTCTGCCCTCTGTCGTAACAAATCACAGCTTTTATATTAAAAAATTAGGTTACAGGAGGGATATGTGGCAAGTGTCATAAGTGTGACATGGGCTATCACGCTCATGAAAAATTAATTGTATGGTCGCGAGTCTTCAACCATATTCATTTTTATGCTTTTTTTCTTGTCTCCTCTTCTTTTAATCTTCTTCTTCTTCTTGCTTCGTGAAGACAATAGAGTATGAATCTCTAGAAGATGACGCAACAAGAATGCTTTCAGCTCACTTTAGCTATTACGCTTCCAAATTGTACCTAAAATCAAACATGAACTAAATTAGGGGGCATTTGGTTCACAGAGGGCAATGAGAATGAGAATCAGAATGAATATAGTGATGAATAAGAATTGATATAATCATTATAATTATGATGGTTGGTTAAGATGAAAGAATGATTACCATTACCATTGATGGTGGTTGACTTGTTAAAAATGTTGAGAAATAAAAATTTGTTAAAAATTTGTTTTATATCAAAATTTAAATATATTTTAATTGATTATATTTAATTTATGCATCCTACTTATAATGACAGAATGTTTAAAATAAAGCATATTGCGGCATTTCCTTTCTGATAGCGCTTGAAGAAAAAAATACTATAATATTTTCTTGTATCAATATATTATTAGTTACATAATATCCTCAAAATATAATTTAATCATCCAAAATATTATACAATTCATCTATATAACCATAATATCCATCATTCCATTTCTATAGTAAAATCAAATAACATAGTTTAATACAATTACATTCCTCTGATAATGCAAATGATATAAAATATAACAGCTATACACAATACCTTAACCAAAAGCCTTCAGTTGACCAGGTTAATATTATAAAATTTGTTTGCATCACAACTACAAAATTCCTAACTAATACAAAATAACCTGGTTAGGCATCATCAATTACATCATAAGTTCATAATACTTACAAAAACATTAATATGCTTCATCGAATGATTTATAGAATAGAAGATGGATAGAGAAATCCAAGTACAAAAGACCTTTTTAAATGACTTGGCAAAGCGAACAAAACCTGAACTTTGGCATTCTTCCCTCGAAATTTTTTGATATGTCATTCCTGGTTCGAGTCTGAAAGACTTCTTCAACAAGTGATCAATTTCATTTTCCCTCAGGGTTAGGTAAGCTTCTTTGTCCATCATGATATATGGGAACTCCCAGAGACCAGCAAACAATCCTTCATTTGGCCTCTTTACTAGAAGAAATCTACTACTAGCATTTTACCTCTTAACTATGTCGTGGCTTTCTAATATCTCCACAACACAAACAGTTGAAAATTCTTTTCATTGTTTCACCTTTAAAAACTTAACAGGATAATCTGTAACCACTACTGACTTATCCTCCTGAGAAATAGAATATGCACAATAATGATTGGACATAGGACATAAAGAGCAGCTTTGGTTCATTGGAGTACATATGGTTGCACCAAGTTCCATCAAAGATTAGTTGAAATCCCCAGGAAGATAAGGATCAACTAGTAGAGCCGCTAGTTTCTTTATCTAAAGGAGTAGATGGAGATTAACATGGTTAATTGAGGAATTTTAAAAATTAGTAACCTTTTAGAAGTCATAGTTGCCTAAATCAGGCTTACAATTTCAATTATGTTCACAGAGAAATGTAGTATAACAGTTAGAATTATATAAAAAAAACACTTTGACCACTTAAAAGATTCTAGAAATACAATGCTCACCAGAAGGTTTTGATAATTGTTTTGTGCTTTGGGTTGGCAAGAATAGCCTTCTGCCTAGTAAGCACCCTCACTACATTTCCGTCAACCACAGGAGCCACCTAAAATATCATGTCTTAAGTCCCTCAAATAAAAGGAAAAAAATGAGTAGCTTACTCATTTCTTCAAATGCTACTTATGCAATTGCACCTACAATATATTCTCTTATTCTTAGAATCTTTCTTAAGGAAGAAATGGTTTTAGGAAATCCATCTCCACATCAAAACTTGTAAAAAAGAAAAGAACATAATAATCTTCAACTTATTTTGCAAGCTTTTCTTTGGTTCAGCACAACCACATTCTAGCCTCATTTATTTAATTTATTGTGTGTTTGAACAATCCGAAGCTTAAGTGCAGTATGGTACTAATACCACCATAATAGTTCATATGTTCCAAACTCGATCACAGAACACATAAAAAATAAACAAATAAGTGTAGTGTGACAGCAGACATAAATTTACGCACAGGATTCTAGAGTTAATTTCAATACCACCTAGTATTGTGTATAGTAAATAGCAATCATGATGTTAAATACTAGCTAAATAAAGCAAGTCAAAATGTACAAGGTAACACTAGCATTTTTAGAATCCTCCAACTAAGCAACCTAAACATGTCAACACAAAACTCTTTACGTTCCATAAATTTCACAACACCATGACTACTATAACTTCACAGTAGGAGTCACCAAATAGCCTAACTATAGTACTTCTCCATAATTCTGCAATCATATCTATTGAAACCAAAGTTCACTAAAAAAACTACTAACTGAAAAAGAAAAATCCTCAAGCTATAACCACCTACATAAAATATAATTCAGGTGAATGTTTGAGCGATAGGTCAATGTACGCATTTGGTCATCGCATTCAAATATATCTTAACTGTAAGGGCAGCCAGTTTAGCACTTGACCTCTAGCAGAAAGCATGCCCTCCGATAGTATCCTAAACCTGCCCACATCTCGTTCACCTCCTACAAAGTAAAATGAAACATAAACACATGAAATGCCCGACAATATTACATAATCACTCAGTTCCACAAAAAAAAGTCGTTTTGAATCAAGAAAAAGCTTGATATGAATAGAATTACCCCAAGAGAAGCTTGAGCCAAGTGGTGAAGAGTGGGCCAGTTTAGCATCTGACGGTTATAGTACTGAATCACAGCCTGAACTCTGGTTTGTTGCAACATCACTTTAGATACCCACACCCCATATGTCCTTTTCTCTTTTTCTTCTTCTTCTTCTTCTTTATTGGTCCATCTCCTTTATAGAAGGTCTCTGTAGTTGTCTTCGTACCAACCCAGCAATGCCTTCCTTATTTTCTGAGTCTCTATGTCGCTGAACATATCTTCCATATCAGTTATGGATTGTTTTTCTTCCTGAGGCTCTTTTTAACTAGCCACATTTTGGCTATTCATCAAAAAATAGAAAAGAAGAGAGAAAGATGCAATTATATCAAAAAAAATGAAGAAGAAAGAAAGGAAGAAAATTACTAGTGCTACTTCTTAGTTTCGGCTGTTTCCGTGGTGGGCTGGGCTTAGTTTGTGGAGAGATGGGACCAAGAGTAGATGTTTGCTAGTCTCACGTAAGAGGAAAGCTAGATAGATCTTAGTTGACGTAGACGTGTAGAGTAGAAATCTAAAAAATGAAAACTTCAATCAAAGCAACAGAGAGATCCAATATAAAAAACCCAAAGACCCATTAGGAAAGACTACGATCAACCACCAAAAGTCCGAACATAAGTAGTCTTCAAACTAAAAATTAACGTCAAAAAAAGGAAGGAGCCTTACATTAAAACACAAGATTCGTAAGAAACCAGATCGAAGAAAAAACATGGCTTGTAAGAAACTGAAATCTTAATAAAGGCGAAGAAAAGCAAAGATGGCTACTGTTGCTGTTACTTGCTTATAGAGAGAGAATGAAAGTAGAGAGTGAAGAGAGTGAAGGAGGAAACTCGCAGGCAAAACAAGCAATGTATAGAGCAATGAATCTCATTCCTCTGGATTACGAGAGGAATGGAGTAATGCCCGAAAATGGGTAATCAAAATAATGGCTACTAATCATAGTTACCTACCAAACTTTTCTTTTCATTCCATACCCATTAAACAAGCACACCCTGAGTGTCTTAAGCATTTTAAGGCACTAACCACTAAGTGTAATGGATTAAATGTATCAACAATTAAGCACATATTAAGTTGCCCCACACTTAGTTTTTGACCGTCCTCAGGAAAATTATCAAAATCAAAGTCACAGACAAAATACTTACTCATTTTCCATATTTCCCAAGAATAGATAGTTATAAGCAAAGATAAATAACTTTCAAAAATCATAGCACGAATTCAACATTCAACGCTTATACTCATAATCAATCAACATTCATCACCCTTATAAACTGAGTAATCTAAAGGTAGTGTCAGGCCCCGTTTCTGGAGTCTGACTTTCATGCTTGTTTATAATCATAATACTTGAGCTATTTCCAATAGAGAGCACCTTAATTATTATCGGTTCATCTTCATGCTATGATACCATAAGCTGTTGAGACGCGCTTCCGGACCCCAACTATCCAGCATATCATAAAATATGAGCTGATTACCCTGTAGGGTTATTTCAAAGAACCCTTATTCGCCAACTATACTTGCATTCAAAACTCCCATTTCTAAGCTCAGCTCTGCTCTTCGAATAGTCGACTAATATGATGATAGTCGACTAGTCCATTTATCCATTTCAACC
>JAOTAY010000006.1:5561588-5616828 GCA_025629805.1 Erythroxylum baracoense
GGAACCAGAATCAATTAGTAAGTACACTGCTGAATCAAACAACTGAGCCATACCCGTGACAACCTCTGGTGCAGCTGTAGCTTCCTCTCTAGTCATAGCAAACACTCTTGCCTGTGTCTGACCCCTTGGCCTTCCTGGAGGTACAGTCTTCTTTGTAGCTCCAGAACTGCCCACTTCAGCAACTGGCCTGGTTCCCACTGTTTCTGCTCTTCTTGGGGCTTGAAACTGCGATCCCTCCTGTCTTGTTACTTGGGGACAATCCCTGATCATATGTCCCTTCTCTCCACATCGAAAACATGCTCCCAGTAACTTGAAGCATTCTCCCCTGTGCAGCTTCCCACAATGTTCACATTGGAGGTTCTTGTTTCTGCTCTTCTCCACCCTGCTATTGCCTCATACTGTTGAGGCTTGCACTGACACTGCCCTTGCTTACTTGTTTTTCCCAGAAGCACTACTTCCCACCTTACTCTGTGTATGGAAGCTTTTCACACTCCTCTCAGGCATTGCAGGTAGACTTTGATAAAGTGTTTTTAAATAAGGTAGATCCATAGGTACACTCAAACACCATTCATGATCATAACATTCCACAAATTTGCATACCATTTCATTTCTCCACCACTAAAAGTTACATGCATAACCATGAATCAAAGTGCTTTTCTAAGGTTATAATGTAGGAAAGGATAAGGTGAGACGTATTTGGGTATAGTCGCATGAAAGCCATCAAAGCTAGTGAAAAAAAAGTAACATTCAATGAAACATCAAACACATAAACTAACATGCATTCAAAACTGTGCACCATCAGCTATAATGAATGCATAAATTATATTTCACATCTCAAATTTAAGTTCTCACACACAAATCATATGAAGCAAAAATAATCCAAAGGGATTACTCACAAAGATTGATGATAATAATGCATTGAAACTATGAGGAGTGAACCTTCCAAGACAACATCTACCTCATATTCAACAAACTCAAATCACCCATTTAATACAACTTTAGGAGGAAAGACCAATCATAAATAACTTTTCAAAACATGGGCACTTCCTCCTAGATACTTTTATTTAAACACATTTTTTTCTTTTTTCCTTTTTTTCCTTTTTTATATAAACATTGAAAGAAGCCACATCAACATGGGAATTCATAAAATGACATTCTGACAAATATGACCAACCCATATATATGCACACCTCGATACTTATACTTTTGTACATCCATAAACTCAACAATCAACAAATTCTCTACTAGCTTTATGGCTTAGGTAGGACATTTGGTTAATTTTAAAAGCATGTAATGTGGTTAGTACAAAAAGGAAGGCTAATAAAGCTCAACGGGCCTTAACAAAGAAAAAATCATATCAATAGGTAGTTATTTGGCTGATGTAGCTTATAAAAACAAAGAATGCCTAATTATTTTCATGTTAATGCATGTGATAAAAATGTGGTCTTAAATAGAAAATCAAAGTAAAGTCAGGATGTACATGTCATAAAAGTCACACATAAATAGATAGACGATGAGACTGATATAGACGTGTCAGTCTAATAAGGCTCAAAATCTCACTGGCTTTTGTCTATCTCTAGTTACTACTCTTCTAAAGATAATGCATATTGACAAATCATAAGAGCAAAAGTACATGTTAAAGTTGTCAAGGATTTTTCTAGTCAATTCACACTCTAATTATGACTATATAGTCTTAAAAGTAATAGAAAAAGGGAAATGATTTTGAAAACTGTCTAAGAAGCCACATAAGCAATAATTAAGCTTAAAAACATGCATAAAAACTAAGATCTCCACCCCCACACTTAAAACTTACATTGTCCTCAATGTAACATCAAATGTAAGAAATGAAGCATTTAATGAAAAAAGCAAATGTGAAAATGTAAATAAATAGAAATTAACTTCCCTTGGGTTGCCTCCCAAACAGCTCTTTTGTTTATCGTTGTTAGTTTGACTCTATATTGCTTGCATCAATTGACGCCACTCACATCTTCTAGCATCAACACTTCCATATCCTCTGTTTGGAAGCCTTCATAATACGATTTTAAGTGATGACCATTCACTTTGAATATTTTGTCAGTTTTCAAACTCTGTATCTCTACTACACCAAAAGGAAAGACATAAGTAACAACAAACGGACCAACACAATGACAACGTAACTTACCTGGGAATAATTTGAATATGGAGTGATATAGAAGCACTTTTTGACCCATAATGAAGTGTTTCCTTGAAATCATCTTATCATGAAAAGCCTTCGTCTTCTCCTTATATATCATTGCATTCTGATATGAGTCATTCCACATCTCCTCCAACTCTTGCAATTGTAGCTTCCTATATACACCCACATCATCCAAATTCATATTGCATCTTTTTATAGCCTAATACGCCTATTATTGCAACTCCGCTGGAATGTGACATGGCTTACCAAACACCAATCTATATGGAGACATTCCGATTGGTGTTTTATAAGTCGTCTTGTATGCCCCTAGTGCATTGTCTAGCCTTATGCTCTAATCCTTTCTATTGGGCTGCACTGTTTTCTCTAAGATTGACTTGATTTTTTGATTCGACACTTAAGTTTGTCTGTTAGTTTGGGGATGGTAAGATGTGGAAATCTTGTGCATAATGTGATATTTCCTGTACAGCATTTCCATCACCGTATTGTAAAAATGGGTTCCCCTATTGTTAATGATTGCCTTTGGCATCTCGAAACTAGAAAGGATGTTAGCTTTAATAGAATCTGCAATAACTTTGGCATCATTAGTTCTTATGGCTTTAGCTTCCACTCATTTAGAAACATAACTGACTAGAAGCAATATATGTTTAAAACCAAAAGATGGAGGGAGGTGCCATAAAGTCAATGCCTCAAATGTCAAAAATTTCACATAAAAGAATAGGAGTTTGTGGCAATTGATCCCTATCACACTCACATAACTTACTGAAGATGTATGCATCCTTGAACAATCAGGGTCAGTCGAAACAGCTCTCCAAAACTTTATGGGTTCTCCTCTTTACACTAAAGTATCCTCTACACGCATACAAATGGCAGAAGGCTAAGATCGAAGGTGTTTCATTTTAGGTACACACCTCATGATGACTTGATTTGCACAATGCCTCCATATATACGGGTCATCCCAAACGTAGTACTTCGCTTCATTCCTCAGCTTATCCCTCTAAGTCATTGAGAAATCAATAGGTAATTTTTTAGTAACTAAGAAATTCACAAATCTACATACCATGGTGGCATCAAATTGGAAAAAAGTAATTGTTCATCTAAAAATGTCTCTCACAAAAGGATGTCATCTTCTTCTTTAATCAACTTACTGAGGTGATTGGCAATCACATTATCTACCCCCTTCATATCTCTTATCTCCAACTTGAATTCTTGAAGAAGGAGAATCCATCTGATCAGTCTTGGTTTTGCTTCTTTCTTTATGAGTAAGTATCATTAAGCTGGATGATCAGAATAAACAATTACTTTAGCACCAAGCAAATACGACTAAAATTTTTCTAAATCAAAAACCACAGATAAAAGTTATTTTTCAGTTCTTAAATAATTCAATTAAGTTGGGTTAAGAGTTTTCAAGGTATAATAGATGGCATGCAAAGCTTTGCCCACTGTTTGTCTTAGAACCACCCCTATTGCATCATCACTTACATCACGCATGATCTCAAAGGGAAGGCTCTAATTTGATGGTTGAATCACCAGTAGAGATGCCAAAAGCTTCTTAAATTTGTTAAAGGCTTCCTTACACATATCATCGAGCTCAAAGGAGACATCCTGTTACTAATAACTTCGAAAATTCCTTGATGAATCTACAATAAAAACTTGCATGTCCAAGAAAAGAACGCAGTTCCTGCATAGTTAAGGGGTAAGGTAAAGAAGAAATAAGATCAACTTTAGATTTATCTATCTCTATAACCCTAAAAGATATAACATGCCCTAAAACTATACCTTGATCGACCATTAAATGGCATTTTTCTCAATTCAGCATAAGGTTAGTTTCAATGCATCGTTTCTAAGATAATAACAAGATTCTCAAGGCATTCATCAAAGGAAGAACCATAAACACTAAAATCATCCATGAATACCTTAATGATTTTCTCACATACTCAAAAAAAAAAGCTCATCACTACACATCTTTGGAACATGGCGGGTGCATTGTATAATCCAAATGGCATCATTTGGTAAGCAAATCTACCGAATGGGTATGTGAAGGTGGTCTTTTTTTATCTTCCAATGCGATCGAAATCTGAAGATAACTTGAAAAGCCATCTAGAAAGCAATAATAGTCGTAAACAGTCAATCTCTCAAGCATCTGATCAACAAAGGGAAGGAGAAATGATCTTTACGAGTCACTGAGTTCAATTTCCTATAACCAATACAAACTCTCCACCCAGTTTGCACTCGTGTGGGAACCAACTCACCTTCTTAATTTGTCACAACTATAATTCCAGACTTCTTTGGAACTACCTGAATAGGACTTACCCACTTATTATCGAAGATTGGGTAAATAACCCCAGCATGAAAAAGCTTCAGCACCTCCTTCTTCATAACTTCCATCATAAAAGGATTTAACCTACGTTGAGCTTACCTTGTGGACTTGGCATCCTCCTTCAACAAAATATGATGCATGCATATAAAAGGGCTTATTCTTTGGATATCTATGATCATCCATTTGATGGCCTTCTTATGCTCCCTCAAAATTTAAACCAACCTTTCTTCTTAATCCAAAGTCAACTCTGCCGAAATGATAACTTGGGTAGTCTGCTTATCTCCTAAATAGGCATACTTGAGGTGTGGGAGTGGATTCAGTTCCACTTCAGGTGCCTGCACATCAGAAGGTAATAACTTCTGGTGAGTTTCAGATAATTGCTTGGAAAATCCCTCAATAAGATTTGCTCGTCTCACCCCTAGAGGCTTCATGCTCAAATACACCACATCAAGTTCCTTTAGATGCTTATGTGCATTCTCACCTGCAAGACCGTGAAAATTAGGCAACAAATGTATTAACCCATACTTAAGCTCAAAAGTATCATGCTCAGCAAAATTAAGAAATGTTATGCATAAAGGTCTTTGTGTTAAATCTAGTGCAGTCAACTCCCTTAGTGTTCTCGGATTTGCCATTATTTCTTTATATTCAAGTCCTAGTTCTACTTCCGAAGTTTTTCTTATTTCTCTTCTTAATTTCCACAATGTCCTCTTGATCTCTGGATCAAATTGGACAAGTTTTCTATGAGAAAATCTGGTGACTACCATACACCAACACTAGCAAAACTTGTAAAGATTAACAAATAACTAAAAGAAATGATTATAAACAAATATATACACAAACACTAACTAAAATCAAAAACGAAAATTAAATCACCACACTCCCTAGCTATAATGCTAAAATTTGACAATGCGTGATGAATGCAATACAAATTTACCTAACTTTGCATACTAGAAATTTGTAGCTATGGTGAGTCAGGACCATATCCATATGGAATGTTCAGTTAATTCTCGCAATGAAAATAATTAAGGTAAAAGAAATAAAATAGGAGATTTTAGGTTGATGCAATTGAGATAACAAAATAAAATTAAACTAATGTAAGCAATTTATTAAAAATAGTTAAAAATGACTAGAGTGATAAATGTATGTAAAACCCAGCTCTTTGATTTAATCTCGGCCTATGCACATTTTAACATACATCATTGCATTACCATCCTCACACCTCTTTTCGAACTATTAGTCATGAATTAACAACAAGCTCTATTAATCCCAGTTTTTCCTTAGGTCATAGTTAATTAAAACAAGCTCTTTAATTAACCCTAACTATCGGATAATCTAAAACAAGCTCTCTAAGTTTAATCAAACAATTGCGCTACAAATGAGAAAAACAGACCAAGCTATGTAATAATCATAAAAGTTCGGATTATTTAATATAGGTTACGTTATCCCTAATGATTTAATATCATTAGTTACCACATACAACTTCAAGCACGACTATTACGTATTGTATTCAAGTTTCTAGCAATGGGTTTTCATGCAAAACAATCTAAGAGAGCATTAATATCATTTTTACACAATCCCTAATCAATAAATACAAGACAACGTAAACAATCCAAAAAGAGGGAAAGAAAACGAGACACGTAGATGGTATGCTCAAATGTGCTTTTGGGCCTGGATTCACCTCTAATCTGGCATGAGGAAAGTTAGCCCTCCATCTTCTCCATCAATCTACAAGAATGAGCTATGAATCGCCTTTAGAGATGTCAAATACTAAAGAAAAAATGAAGAAATTTTGTTTTGTCCGCCTTTGCCCTCTACTGTCACAAAACATAGCTTTTATAGTAAAAAATTAGGTTACTGGAGGGACAGGTGGCAAATGTAATTGTTATGGGCGTGAGACTCCTCTCACGACCATGACAAATTAATTGTATGGTCGTGTGTCTCCAACCGTGTTCTTCATTTTTAAGCTTTTTTTCCTTGTCACCTTTTCTGTTAATCTTCTTCTTCTTCTTGCTCCATAAGGACAATAGAGTATGAATCTCGAGAAGATGGCTCAACGAGAATGCTTTCGACTCACTTTAACTATTACGCTTCCAAATTATACCTAAAATTAAACATGAACTAAAGTGAATGACTTAAGCATTTTGAGGCATTAACCACTGAGTGTAATGGATTAAATGTATTAACAATTAAGCACATATCACCGATCAAATCAAGCTTAATCCATCAAATTTAGGCAAGGTCGAACTAATTTTATTATCCCTAATCTTTTTCTATTTACATCATGACAATGAAACACTTTATAAAACTTGGGAGAGACATAAAGATCTTGGTTTCAATTTCAAATTTTCAACAATGGGAGAGACTATGCAATAAAGTAGATAGTTGATGTAGCAACTGAAGGAGCCTTGCAAAAATCTAAAAGTTACTATAAAGTTTATTGAAGATATGACAATGAATAATTATTATTAGCAATTAAATAGGGAAACGAAAATCAGCCTACTACATGTACATAATGTAAAAGATGTTACTTTATTGGTAGCTTAAGTGAAACAAATTGATAACCTGAATTAAGGAGTGATGCTAACACAGACATTATGATGTTGATTAGTATGAGGGAGAGCATAACAATTATGACTGTCAAGTTGGTAGTCCTTTTTACAAGGTAACTAAACAAACTAAATATTGGGGGAATCATTAAAATCCTTATAACAACCATTATAATAACTTCTACAATCTAGGGTAGAGCAATCATCATATCTTTAAATAGAGTTATCAACTTATAAATTTCAACGAGCCCCTTTAGAAAAGCAAACCATCTTAAGAGTTGGCCATTTAGGGGCTAGTTAATGCTAACGTTGAAATATTTGAAAGAATATAGTTTCATAATTTGGTAACTTTGAACAAAAATTTAGAATTTTAATTGGCACAGTTAGCAAATTCCATCAACTATTAGGCCATAGATCCTTTCCAAGCAAGAAATAGGTAAATCTTGATGAGCAAGCAATTATAGTCACTCTTATAGAGTGACAAAGTGTTAACTGAAAATAAAAAGGAGGAAGCTAAAAGGCAAGATGCTATTGTTAAGGATGAATAAAAGAAGGACAACAAAGCCATCTTCACAAATTAGAAAAATAATTATTCTTCCCATCATGATTCTTATTATTTTGTTGATGTAGTAGATATTAAAATCTATGATTCTTTATAGGAGATTATTAAGAATAATAAGTGGGTGCGATAAGAGCATTAGAAGCCATGGAAAAAAGAAAGTTTCAATCTTAAAAAAAGAAGACCTTCACACTGCACCTCAAAAGTTCTAAAGAAAAAGGGCTTTATGTCCTTTACCTTACCTTCCTAATGATAGAGTCGAACTAAAAGACTCTAATGAAGTGCTGTCGAGAAAGGACCCACACAAAAGTTTTAAGAACCTTGATTTTAGTTCAAAATTTTAAAGTTGTTGTATTTTCATGTTCTTTTTATGAATAAGTTTGTTTTAATATTATTCATTTTGTTTAGAATTCTTCAAGTAAAAAATGACCTTGAAACATTGTCTATGTATTTGTTGTATGTTTGTTTATATTATTTTATAGTTAGGAAACAAGGGAAGATAAATATATTCTCAAGGATAAAAATATGGAAGATGTGAGTTAGACAAGCAAAGGAAATTTCTCAAGAAACATACTTAAACCAAGTTTGTTTTAAATTGTTATATTATAAAGGGTCTTGAACACACTCATATCCTATATTATATATATATACACATATTGTTAGTGAGAAATACAACCTACGATATAGTTATATTTTGTATCTTATTTTAGGAAGTGGATTTTTGAAACTTATATAACCTAAGATATGACCTTATCTTAGGTCGTGTCTTGAAAATTTTAAATGCTTTTATCCATAAAAACCTGTTTTTTTAACCCTTTCAAATTTATCGCACTTCTCTCTTAATTTTTTTCTATGCCCTTATTCAAAATCACTTCCCTAATAAAACTCAACATTCTTACTCCTTATTCATTAAGATTAAACCATTTTTCTCCATTAAAAAGCAAATTTCATATAACAAGGGCCATATTTGGGGATTTTAGCTATTTTTGAGCAATTGAGTTAATTCTTCACCTATTAACTACCAAAAAGTGAAGAAAGATTAATTGTAGACCATCCAGCAATCTAAGGTGGGTCTAAGGATGGCATTTATGTCCAGGCCTAACTTCGATTTAGTTGATCGAACTATAAGTTGAGCTTGAGCTTTTTTTTTTAAATTTTTAGGCTTTAGGTCAAGCTTGAGCTCAAGCTCTACAATTTGATTTAGCCCAAATCTCAAATATGTCAAATATAAATGATGTTGTTTTGAGTAAAACAACATGATTTTCAAAATAATATTATATTAAATTAATAAAGAAAGGAAAAAAGTTTGGTCTAGGTTTGATCAAGATCAGGATCAGGCTCAGGCTGCAAGTTTTAGGCCCATTTAGGCCTCAAGTCGAACCTAGACTAAGGGGGCTTAAGCTTCACCTACTTCAATACCATTTTTAAGTGGGTCAAGTAACCAACAATAAAGTAGTTTCGCATAAAATGAACACCCATACTGGTGTTCACTATCCAAACCCACTCTAAAAGGTATGGAATTTTTAAATCCCATCCTTTTAAACCACCAATCATACATGAACTATTAATACTCCTTGAGTGACTCAAATTTGGTAGTATAATGACTTGAAACATTTCAATGTTGCTTTTATATAATTTTTTTCTTTGCAACTTCCTACTTAGGGTCTTTTAGATCTTCTTCTTATAAATATTCTTTGTATTCCTCTTAAATACTAGTCTTTTCCTTCTTGATCGCTTGAAATAATTTAGTAGGATAAGGAATTATCAATCGATACTCCTTTAGTTGTATCGTTATCTTGTTCTTTTCTTCTTTCTTAGTATTGGTGGGCTCCTCACCTTTTAAGGCACCCCCTTTAACATGTTCTTTAGGGTTAAGTACTATGTCATTAAGCAAGGTGCCTTATGGTCTCTTTGTTATTACCTTCATTAGTTAACCAACTTGAACTTTGAGATTCCTTATTAAATCTTCATAAGTTTGGAATTGAGAAGCAGTTACTTGCATGAAATCTCTCATCATATCCTCTAGACTCAATTGCATCTTTTTCTGTATAGTTTGTTGAAAACATAGTGGGGTTGTCTTTGATCTTGTTGATTGCTCTAAGAAAAATTTAGATGATTTCTTCATTCTTAATTATATATATTATTATAGGAGATGATTTTCATCTAGAAGCTTCCTATAAAATTAATTTATTCCATTGATTCAATTATAGGATTCCCAGTTTAACACTTCATACCTTGGTGTCCCCCCCATAAAATTCATAACTTATAACTTAAGTTGTTTTTTTATAGTAGGCTTAAGTTGTCCAATTTTCTCACTATTATCTCCATCTGAGTTGTTAGTAATGGCGTCTACATTATAGATATCTACTAATTTATTTGCATAAACCCTTCTTGACTACCACTAATAATTATTCGTCATCATCTCTACTACTAATTATAGCTCATCCTCAAAAGTCTCAACGTTTAATTTTCCACCTACTCCAGCATCTATCATATGCCTTGTAGAGTTCACCAAATTAATTGTAATATGTTTAGACTTGCATCTATGATAGAAGGCTATAATATGGTACTTCTTTAATAAATCCTTGTATTTCTCCTATTTTTATATAGACCTTCATTGTAGAACTATTGGGAGGAAGACGTATCATTTCTTAACTTGACTGTTTTAGGTGTTGGAAAGTATTTGGTAAGGAATTCCTTTATAAGACTCTCCCAGGTGGTAATTAACATAACTGATAATGCTTTTAGCTATTACTTCACCTAACCCCTTTATGTGAATGTTAATAACCTTTGGTGTTGTCAGTTGTCCTATTAATCTTGAGCGTGACATAAATCACCAAAAATTTAGTGATGTGTACATTGGGATCCTCATCAATTAATCCATAAAATTCAACATTCTGTTGTAGCATTTGGATTACAACTGGCTTAATATTAAAATAATTACATTTATTTTTAATCGTGTAATGCTTAATTATGCTCTCATAAGAGAGTTTATCATATTCTATCATTGTTCTTCATTCTTCTCATATAAGTTTCAAGTTGTACTTTTGGTGTATCTCTAAGTTCGTACTTGGTTTATTCCTTTTCATTTTAATGTAATGTTCCTTCAAATTTTGGATCTTTTTTTAGAAATACAAACTATCGAATTCTTGTCATACACCATAATTACCCTTAAAATCATAGTAAATAATAAAATAAAATAAAATATCAAAATAAATAAAATAAGAAAATAATAGAAAAATGGTTAATAGTGTTTTTAAAACCATTTGCTTCGATAGCAACAATGCCAAAAATTTGGCCAGCGTGATATGTGTATGTGCATTAATGCTACTAAAGTTTTTCCTATTACAAACCTACCACTAACTAACTAGGCAAGTACATCAATTGTTGTAAGTAATAAAATGGTAAATAGGGGTTAATTCCTGTAAAGAAGTGATACGGATTAGAAAGCCTAGCACTATTAACTAGTCTAAGGGCGATAAATAAAAAGATTTTTTTATCAAGTTTTGGAAATAAATCATAAGAAAACTAAAAATTGATAATAACTAAAGAAATCAACGATAAGAAAATTAAAAAAACTATAATTAAACATCCACGTTTAAATCAATACTTCTTCTAATAGTACTTTTGACTTTAAAAATCAATTAACCTAAACTAGATATATTCTCTAGATTAGCAGGGTCTCTTAGACATTGAAACTGTAATCTCTCGAAATATAGTTATCTAATCTCTATTTGGTTAACTCGTATCTCTGTCATTGTTCATGCATATTTGAATGTACTAAGTTATGTGAAATTTCATAAAACATTCACCATGATACTAGGAAGATGATATGGGTCTCTCTTAAACACCTTCTTCAACCCTTTTTACCTAAGTAATGATCCACCATAACCATGCTCTTTTGAGTTGTGCATCAACAAATTTAAATAAGTTTTAGAAGTCGGGATGAACAAATTGTCATTAAGACCAATCAAAGATAGCTCACATAATTTTATCTTATATCTTGAATTCAAATCAATCCATGAACATAATTATATCTTATATCATGAATTAAATCAAATTAATCCATAAATATATAATCATTAGAATTTTTCCTATCCAAATGTAGAAAAGTACTTAGCCACAAAGCATATACAAAACAAAAAAATTGTAAGAAAAAATTATTAAAATGTCATGACAAATAAATCTAAATAAACTCCTGATTCTTGCCAACAACTTGATATATTAAGATAACATTTGGATATTGATTCTCTAATGAAATTTTCTTAGAATTGACTTCTTGAGAGTTGTAAAATCCTCTCAAATGCTAAGCCTAGCTTTTTGAGAGAAAAATATTTTTAAATGTGTATTTTCTCTAGATGTCAACTAAAGTCTTTTAAAAATTAGGAGTTTTGCACTTTTATGTTTTGCTCCACCTAGGACATAGTATGAGACATGATTGTAGTCTAAATCATGGACCTTATTATTTTCTTTAGATGATGTAGATGACCTTTAACATGATTGTGCTAATAAAATGTAATCTTTCTATTTCTTTAAAATTAATACACGATCTTTAGTATAACCATATTTCTAAACTGTAGACTTTCTTATTTCTTTTATGTCCTGTACATAGTCTTATACATGACTGTGGCTTAACTTGTGTCACTTCTTGTAGTTGATATTTTCAGGGCACTAGTTGACACATGAGTGTGGGCTAAAATGTGTTCCTCTAACAATTGTACTTTTTTTGTAATTTTACTTGAAATAACCTCCAATTCTTTATTATTATCATCTTATAGTTTAATTTGCATAATTACCTAAAACGATATCAAAAACTAAGTAAAACAAGGTAATTTAGCATTAAAATCAAATAAAATACTTAAGAAAATGTATGCATTTGCATGCATATCAATGATACCTACATATGGTAATTGTTCATATGATTTCAAGTAGGAAGGAAAGTACTAATGTTATCACACTAAGAGATTTATCATTTTTTTCATAATTTTACTGGAAATAACCTCCAATTCTTTATTATTATCATCTTATTTGAAATAACCTCCAATTCTTTATTATTATCATCTTATGGTTTAACTTGCATAATTACCTAAAATGATATAGAAACTAAGTAAAACAAGATAATTTAGCATTAAAATCAAATAAAATACTTAAGAAAATATACGCATTTGCTTGCATATCAATGATATCTACACAAGGTAATTGTTCATATGATTTCAAGTAGGAAGGAAAGTACTAATGTTGTCACACTAAGAGATTTATCATACTTAAGGCACATAGTAGAGCATTGACTATCTAAGTTAGGTTACTATTTTGCATAATAATTAGAG
Source organism: Erythroxylum baracoense (assembly GCA_025629805.1). NCBI lineage: Eukaryota > Viridiplantae > Streptophyta > Magnoliopsida > Malpighiales > Erythroxylaceae > Erythroxylum > Erythroxylum baracoense. The sequence continues at coordinate 5,574,514 of JAOTAY010000006.1, forward strand.
CAAATAAACAATATGAAGAAAGATGTCATATATGGGGGTTTATACCTGACTATGTTACCAAAGAATCTAGGTACATCTTCCATTCTCCTAGAGCTGACATTAGGTTTTGTTATGCTTATCCTCGACTTAGAAATGATTATATACATAAGGTTAGTAAGAAAATTTGAGGGAGCTTATATCTTGGTTAAGATGGAGAGAGAAAATATTGGAGGATGATGCTCTTATCATAGAAGTTCACTTTATTCGTCCCTTAAGTGTATTGAACTTCACGCCTAGGTATAGATCCATCTATAGAAGCATGAAGTTTATTTTTTCGGTGGTGTCTAGTTTACATTTATTTGCATGTTTTTATTTAGATATAGGTGTATCATGCTTATTTTCTATCTTAGGTAAGGCCTTTTATGATGCATGTGTTATCCCTTTAACAAATATAGTTTTAATGTTGGGTGGACCTTACAAGTATACCTAAACACATACCAATGATTGGGATTCTTTTGAGCTCCTAACATGTTTTTTAGTTTTTCATTTCCTATAGTGAATTTGGATGATGAATCTTGTAAAACAATGATCTCCATTTTCAATTTATCATTTTTATATTTTACTGCATTTAAGGTATGATTGTCATTAATCTTCACATTTCTAAATGCTTTAATGCTTTGCAATTCACTTTTCATTTCATTTTCATTCATGCATGCATCCATTTGTTTTTGAACTTCTTTGAGTTTAGAAGATAATTTCTTCCTTTTTTTTCACTCATGATTTCCAAACTTTTGACTAGTTCATCATATTCCAAATCACTATCACCATTGAATTAGATTTGGATGTTACCTCATCATCTTTCTTAGTTAAAAAGCACATATGAGCTAGCTCTTCTTTTGAATGCTTATTTTTTATTTCTACTATGTCATCCCAAGTTAAGGTTTTGAGTACTTTCTTCTTGTTTTTGTCCTTCTTCTTCTTATTATTGTTTCTTTCATTCTTATAATTTTCTTTGAGTAGAGAACATAGTGACTTCAAATGGCCAAGTTTTCTACTTTTAAAACAAATAATGTTATAGGATTTATGTTTTGAATCACTTTTACCTTCCTTAAAGTCCTTTGTTTTTGGAGAAATTCTTTCTTATTAAAAACTTGAATTTTCTAGTAATAAAGGTGACGTCTTTATTATTACTTCCATTTATGGATGTCTCTTCTTCACTTGATTCCTCCCTTGAGACTTTAAATGCTAATTCCTTTTTCTTCGAAATTGTTATTTCTTCTTATATCTCTTGAAGCCTCATTTCATATATGAGAAAAGATCCAATTAGCTCCTTCAATAGTAGTATTGTCAAATCCTTAGCTTCTTGTATAGTCATTACTTTGGCTTCCTATGTCTTTAAAAGTGACCTAACTAACCTTTTTACCATTTTAACATTATTATATGTCTTTTTAAGATCTTATGAGCATTTATAATATCAATGAACCTTGTGTACATGTTAAAAATGGTTTCATCATGCTTCATTTGGAATAGCTCCTATTGGTAGGTTAACATGTTGACTTTGCTTTCCTTAATTTATTTTGCGGCCTTATGTGTAATCTCTAATGTATACCAAATTTCATGTCATTTCACACATAGGAACTCATTAAATTGATTTTTTCTTAATACATAAAATAAGATGTGTATGGCCCTACTATTCAAGAAAATTAATATTTTATCTTGAGGTTCTTATTATCCCTTTAGTTTGGGAAACTTTTTATTATCTATGATTTTTATAAGCTTAAAGGGGCCATTTAAACTATCTCTCATAGGTCTAAACTTTCAACCTTTAAGAAAAATCTCATCTCATTTTTTCAATTGAGATAATCATTACCATTAAAAAAGGATGTTCTACTAATGTTTTGTCCCTCTAAGTTGGATGATGATGATGATGCTCCTAAGTTTGTCGTTATAGTTTTTATTATAAGATTTTGTTTGAAATACCAGACTAATATACCTACTCTCATACCAGAGGGGGTGAATTTGTAAGGCCCTAAAATATACCCTAGTTGAAACGATACATGTTCATGAAAGTACATGTGAGATAGGAGTTAAAATTGTGCTATGAGTTGAATGTGAAAGGTATATGATTTGAATTTCGATATTTGTGGATTATAGTTAGTAAATTGGAATTAATTGATACCATTAGAGAATTAAGGTATTTAAATGTATATTTGGACAAGGAAAATTGCCAATTGGCAAGTTAGGTTGGTATATGACAATTAAAATGATTAAGCCTATGAGTTATGACATGTGGCATAGCTAATGCATTGACATTTGGCATCATTCATTATGTGATAAATGGTTGCATGATAAGAAGTCAAATGGCAATTAATGTGTGGATTAGTGGCAGCCTAATCTATTGATACATGGCATTACGTACAAAGTGACACATGTTTAAGGAATTTGAAGACACCTAGCACTTGGGCTAAGCAAAGTTTTTGTTGTGTTTCTCTTCCTTCTCTTCACCAAAACTCCCCTTTTCTCTCTAACTTTTGAAATTTTTGCTGGGCTTTGGATTGTCATCACCTGAAGTTTTGGTAAGCTACTGAATCTAGAAAAAGGTTCTATTAAATTTTTTGTACTATTTTTTTGTTAATGCTGAAATTTGCACATTAAACCTAGATATGTGCTGATTGCTTGGAAGGGTTGGTTTGGCTTGGTCTATGAAGTAATTTGGAGTTGTTCGTTGAAGTGTGAAGAGGTAAAGGAGTACTAAACTTGGTATCATGATAGAACATGTCTTGTTTGACGTTTGAAGTGGAAATAATATGTTCAAAATTAATGAAGAATTATGGTTAGGAGCTTGGTAGTTGCTGGGTACTCATTAAGAGGTGTGTTTCCACTGAAAACCCATCGGTTTTCAGCCATATCTTAACCTATAGACATCAAAACGGGATGATTTTAGATTTATATTAAACTAGGTACATTTATCTACAAATTTAATGAAGAAGTCGAATTTAAATTCCGTCATTAAAGGTTATGAAATTTAGCTTGAAGTTAAGTTTTGGCTTTGGCTGCAGTACTGAAACTTGTGTCCTATTTTCCAATAATTAAACTATACTAATCTGGGAAGAATTAGACAAAGATGTATTCATAAAAGTTGTAGTTTATTCTTTTAGCTTTCTAATGATATAAAGTTTGAAATTTTTGGACATCGAGCTTAAGATATATGCTTCTTTTAAATTGGTGTGTGCAGTAGGGGTGCACGATCGTGACCAACCCCATTTTTAAGGGGATTTCATAATGGTTGGTCATGATTGTGCACATGCATGATCGTGCTTCCCTGTGTGCACAACTCCGTGCATCTTAAGCACGGACATCCATTTGTGGGGCACACCCATGCACTTTCACGTGCACCAGACCGTCATGCTATTTTGCACAGTCTTCAGTCTTTTGAGCATAATGCATGGAATACTGAACCAAATTGAAAGATTTTTTTTGTGTTTGAAATTTAAGATATAGAGGAACATTTTTCTAGAAGAACTTACTATCTAAGGAATTTAAAGACACCTAGCAATTTGGCTAAGCAAAGTTTCTGCTGAGTTTCTCTTCCTTCTCTTCACCGAAACTCCCCTTTTCTCTCTAACTTCTAGAATTTTTGCTGGGATTTGGATTGTCGTCACCTGAAGTTTTGGTAAGCTACTGAATCTAGAAAAAGGTTCTACTAATTTTTTGTGCTATTGTTTTGTTAATGCTAAAATTTGCACATTAAACCTAGATATGTGCTGATTGCTTAGAATGGTTAGTTTGGCTTGGTCTTTGAAGTAATTTGGAGTTATTATTTGAAGTTTGAAGAGGCAAGGGAGTACTAAAATTGGTATCATGATAGAACATGTCTTGTTTGATGTTTGAAGTGCATATAATATGTTCAGAATTAATGAAGAATTGTGGTTAGGAGCTTGGTAGGTGCTGGGTACTCATTAGTAGGTGTGTTACCACTGCACAGTCATCAGTTTTTCAGCCATATCTTGACCTGTAGACATCAAATTGAGATTATTTTAGATTCAGATAAACTAGGTACATTTATCTATAACTTTCATGAAGAAGTCGAATTTAAATTCCATCATTAAAGGTTTTGAAATTTAGCTTGAAGTTGAGTTCTGGCTTTGGCTGCAGTACTGAAACTTGTGTCATGTTTTTCAATGATTAAACTGTACTGATGTAGGTAGAATTAGATAAAAATGTCTTCATAACTTATTCTTCTAGCTTTCTAATGACATAAAGTTTGAAATTTTTGGACATCAGGCTTAAGAGATATGCTTTGTTTAAGTTGGTGTGTGTAGTAGAATGCACGATTGTGACCAACCCTATTTTAAAGGGGATTTAATGATCGTGCACATGCACGATCATGCTTCCCTATGTGCACATCCGTGCATTTACAAAATTCATAGCCCTGCTTAAGATGCATGGCCTTGCATTTATGGTGCACACCCATGCACTTTCACGTGTACTAGACCGTCACGCTATTTTGCATAGTCTTCAGTCGTTTGAGCATAACTCATGGAATACTGAACCAAATTTAATGAATTTTATTGTGTTTGAAATTTAAGATATAGAGGAACATTTTTTAGCATAACTTATTGTCTAAAAAGTTTAGCTTTTATGTCAAAATGACCATATACATTTGACCCAAAACTGTCCTATGAAAATCTAAAAAACAATGCTAAACTTGATTATATAATTGTTGATATATATAAGAATAGGACTTTCAACAATGGTTGAATTTAACTTAATCGAGATGATATTGTAAAGGATGTATGGTTTACAATGTTGAATTGCTTGGTGTGATCATAAATGAATGAATTCTAAAGACTTGTGTATTTTGGTTTGGACATGGATGATTATGAATTGGGAATTTTTGTTATAATATTATGATAATTCCAGACCACCAATTGTCTGAGGAGTTTGATAGTTAGGATTGTGTTGGAAGTGCTTTCTATTTATGTGACTATACATAATTGTTGAAATGAACCCACTTTGTTTTAAAAACTATTAAGTCTTAGTTGTGGGTAAATAGGCATGCCTAAAAGGGTTTGCAACTGCTCCTGGACATATTTAATGTGTTGACACTTCAGTGTCTCCTGATAATGATACTTCGGTATCTGAGAAATACGTCTCTCTTGATATTGACACGTTGGTGTCTCCTAATATTGAGACATAAGTCTCTCCTGTTTTGTGATACCGATTATGGTATCTCCTGTATTAGTCCCGTTACCCACTTCTGTATAAAGGATTAGCAGTCTAACTTATTTTATAATTTGATACATATTCAGCTCTTATATAAACTAAATTTTGATTTGATACTTAAAATTGATATAAGATAAACTCTAAATTGATACAAAATAAAGTTTGATTTAATACAAATATGATTTTGATCTAAAGGGTTATACCCTATTTTGATAATCAGTTTTGACATCTGCACAATTTGTTCTGATACTTAAATAATTAGCATCAACATGAGAAAGTTCTCTAGTGATAGATTTTATTTTGTTCTAAAATCCATTATGTTTGAATTGCTCTTTAATATGAAACTTCAATGATTCTTATGATATAATTTGATTTGGTATATGTGGATGTTAAGTGACTGTTAAACAATTGCCAGTTTATGTATGATTTAGTTATTCTCCACTAAGCTTTATGCTTAGTATGGTGGTTTTACCTCGTGTAGGTTCAGATAGGCAGGTTTGAAGACTAGGACAATAACAACCGCAATGGCCAACGAAGAATGTGTTTTGTTTTGGGAATGTATGTTTGGGTTGTATCTATAATATGAGACATGATGTATTTTGTTAAATGTTTGTAAATATTGTAATACAAAGTGTATCTGAACTTAAGATATGTACCGTTTTGTTTAAGGGTTTGTAATGTAATAACCTTAATTCAGGATGACTAAACACATGAATTCGATGTATTGGTTAAATTTTGTCCAAAGTCGAATATGTATAGGAAAGTAATAATTGGTTGCTTGAATTCTGGCTATGCTTTATATTATTTTGATATCTTTTAAATCTTGTCATAGGTAATATCGGCATATCCTTCTAAGGGGTCTGTGGGTGTTACAGTCTTGATGCATACCCATCAGATGACACATCTTGAGATTTTTCCTACTCCGTAATCACAATCAAACACATCCACACACTATCCAAATATCATTCATGCAATATCTTATTGCTTATATACTTAGATATCGCAATATTACTTATATAGTGATCACTATATATATATATATATCATATCATATCATATGATATATTGTGTATAATGATAGTAGCATCTATCCTAACTTAAAATTTCATCAATCATATCAATCTAGAACCATACTCAATAGAGGGTATGGATTCGGTATCGGTAGATAGATATGAACTTACTTGATTGATGTCCTTATCAGTCTGAACCTTGTGATGTAGGTCTTACTCTTAATATACGTATAAAATAGGAAATTAAAAATCCTCATTAGTGTCATTAACATGTTGTTAGCTCAATTAACAACTTAGGACTCATTAGGTTTGCTAGAATGGTCCAATTATACTATTCAACCCTTGATCTTATTCTCACCTAAACTTTATGTGATTTTCAATTCACAAAATATGAATAATTTTGCTATAGTTCTTAAGAAAAAATAATTAGCACAATTTATAAGATTTTTTAAAAATTTTTGAAATAAAAGTCACTAGAACAGTATTTCTGGCAACTCTAGTGATGGAAAAAATTTTATCTAAGAATTAAACGGCTTTTATACCAAATGAAAGCTCTTGACTAGTAGAACAACTTTTATAACTACAAGAAACTCAAATTCTTAACCAATATCAACGAATTGAAGAAAAAATATTTTAGAGCCTTAACCTCTATTTTCTTCAATTAGCAACGATATAGCAATGACCGATAAAAAGACCATAGGGTTTTTGTTCCTGATATCGAGGGGAGTCTAATGGTAATGGTGGTGTCGACAACACTCACCAGAGATTACTAATCAAAGATTTGAGTTTTTCTTCTTAATTTTTGTGATGATTCTGGTGTTGATGTGAGGTAAAATGGGGACGGTTGTGACAAGGTCGAAGAAAGGATTTGATTGTATATATGGTTGATTAGTTAGAGTCATTAGCTATAAAGAACAGAGGAAGAGGATGGTTTCATAAATAGCAACCTTAAGGGGTGAATATATATATATATATATATAAACGAGGGATATTACAATCTCCCCTCCTTATAAAAAAAATCGTTCTTAAATTTTACAACAATGCTCTATTGAGGAAATAAGTGAGGATATAACTCTCACATCAGTCACTTTGCTTCCTAACTGAAATCCTCATTGTTTCCATTCCTTCACTTCACCACTCTAGGAATCTATTAGCTCCTCTTTGTAGGTCAAATTCTCATTCACCTCTACAATTTGTAGCTAGAATACATTCTAAGGATAAAAAATGTACTTTCAAATCATAAAAATGTGGAATATTGGGTGAACTTGTGATATATTTGAAGTAACACCAATCAACATGCCACACTTCTAACTCTCTCTTTTATCTCGTAAAGTCTAATATATCTCAGAGATAGTTTCCCTTTCTTTCCAAACCTCATCACACCCTTCATTGGAGATACCTTTAGAAATACGACATCACCAAATTGAAATTTCACATCTTTATGCTGCGAGTCTACATAACTTTTTTGTCTATTAAACATTCTCTAGTCTCGGCTTGATCAAAGGAATCTTCTTTAATGGGATCTTGATTAGTTTTAGGCCTTTTAATTGTCTCTCACTTACTTCCTCCCAGTACATCAATGATCTGTATTTTCATCCGTATTATGCCTCGATCCTAATGCTACTGTAATAGTTATTATTGTAAGCAAACTTTATCAGAGGCAAGTGCAAATCCCTACTACAACTAAGGTCTATTATGCACATCCTCAACATGTCTTCTAAGGTCTTAATTGTCCTCTTTGATTGCCTATTGTCCTCTTTAATGAGATCTTGATTAGTTTTGTGCCTTTTAATTGTCTCTCACTTACTTCCTCCCAGTACATCAGTGGTCTATATTTTCATTCGTATAATGCCTTAATCCTAACACTAGTGCAATAGCTATTATTGTAAGCAAACTTGTTCTTAGGTAAGTGCAAATCCCAACTACCAATAAGGTCCATTATGCACATCCTCAACGTGTCTTCTAAGGAATTAATTTTCCTCTTTGATTGCCTATCAGTTTGAAAATCAAACTTTGTGCTAAAATCCAATCTAGTACCCAACATCTCTTATAATTTCCTTCATAATTAAGATGTGCATTGTGATCCTCAGTTATATACTATTGATACAAGTACTCCATAAAGACATAATATCTGCTTAATATACACTTAAGCAAGCTTGGATAGTAAGTTGGTGGTTTTCATGGGTAAGAAATGGGTTAACTTGGTCAACCTATCTACAGTTAACCAAATTGAATCACATTGAGTCCTTATATAATATAGGTCAATCATGAAATCCACTTATATCTTTTTCGATTTCCATTCAAGAATTGGCAATGGTTGTAGCTTACTTGAGGGTCTCTGATGCTCATTTTTCTTTTTTATAAAATGAATAAAATTTCCATTCGATAGAAGAAATCTTATACTAGGTCTGGATAAGGCGTATACAAACATCCGTCACAGTTTACATTCATTTAAAAAACATAAAAATATGGACCCATCGTAAGGTGATACAACCTTACACATGTGTTTCAACACCCTTAAATTAGAACCGAACCCTAGATAAGATTTTATCTTTGTTAAGAGATCATCCAGCTTCGTTATATGCGAAAACACCAACAAGATCACCCAGCTTCACTATATGCGGAAACACCAATAGGGTCTTGCATGTCAGTATTTCTCCTCTCAATTTTTGTGAATGTTAGTGAGCAACCATATTTGTGCACCTAAACAAGATGCCACTCGCTCTCTTTCTTACATATTGAAGCTGAGCTTAGATGGGAGTGCATGTCTAAATAGCACCATTTTCCTAAGTTTCACTATAAATGTTAGATTGAAGGTAAAAGTATTTACTTCTCCCATTAAGTAATATTGTAGATTTTGAGAGTAGTGTTTGATAAATGTTTCTTAGTACTAAATAATATGATATGCTCTCTAATCTTACAAAAAAAAACCTTCTCTACTAAACTGTTGTGTGATTAGGAAAGTGCCACTAAAAACGTGTATGTTCTTTTCTTCCAATATCATTATGACCAAGTAAGAGATAGAGATAAAATAGGGCTAGATAACTGATGCATCCATATGAGATATGCAAGTGCTCTGTTGTATAATATTATCCCAGTCATTAAGAGGCTCTCCATGAAAATGCTTATGCCATATTATGCTCTATAATACCTTAGACAACTCATATTGGAAAGAAAAATGTGATATAGTTTCTAATGCTTTTATGCATAATACACATTTATTAGGGATCAATATGAATCTATTGAGTCTATCCAATATGAGTAGTCTGTCCTTGATTACCTTCTTTAATATAATGGAGGTTCAGGGAAGAGTATACTATCACTACATCATTTTATATCAAAAAGTCGTTAGGTGCGAGCTTTTGTACAATTTTCTACATGATGAGCTAGTGAACTTCCCATTATTTATAGCATTTAGGATTTGATACTTGAGATGATGTTAATTGAGAGATTTGATCATATCACTCTTGTGATCAAGAGCTTTAGCCACCGTGTAGTTGTCCCCTATGATATTTTTCAGCCTTGATTATTGAATATTATTTAGGGGACCAACAGATGTCCAATGTCTTCCCAAAAGAAAGTATCTTTTCCATCCCCACTTTTTTAGTGATTTTAGGCCTTACCAAATCTTTGATTTTGAATATGTTCTTCATAGTAGTTGAGGCAACCTTAAAAAGTCTAGTATTCCATATGTTTCTAATTTTAATGTAATATTCATGGACCCATTTGGACCATAATGATTTTTCTCATCAGCTAACCTTCATAACCTTTTTGTTTGTTAGCATTACTTTGTTGAGAAGTTTTAGAGGAATTATAGCCATATAGCCTTAATTGTTACCCCTTGACCATAAGAGTCTTTTCAGCTTTTATTTGCTAACAAATCAAGCACTTAGAGACATATTTAACCATATTTTTTTTTATACTGTCACACTAATACGTGTCTCTAACATTACGATACATCTTGGTGGAACTCAAATGTACATTGTATTTCATATAGTGCACTTCCTTTAAAATCTCCTCCTTCAAGTTTACATTTGGAGCGCACAATCTCTCATTCATCCTTAGTATACCTCCCTCATCAATCTTAAAATATGTGCGACATCCTTCTTATACTTAATACATAAGCTTTTGAACCTTAGGGTCTTAGCCTTAAGCAACCTTGATCATGTCCAACAATACTGACTGTACTCTAATGCTCACCAATAGTACTCCTGAATCTAAAATTTGAAACTAAGCATTTTGATCCATCAAATCATGTAACTCTTTGGTCAAAGCTCTCCTATATACTAAGATATGTGCTTAACTACTTGAGGACTCCTACTTGGTGCATTTTCTATGACATTTGCCTTTCTAAGATGATACTAAATTGTCTAGTCATAATTTTTTAGTAATTTCATCCACCTTCTTTGCCGCAAATTTAAGTCCTTCTACTGAAATATATATTTTAAACACATCCACACATAAACCAAATATCGATTATGAAATTTCTCAAACATGCACTCACTTATATAAGGACCATTATAAATGCATGCAGTCTACTATAGGTACCCAAACCTGTACTTATGTACTTAGATATTGTGGTATTACTAGCATAAGCTTCACAATAAAGTATAATCAAATTGCATATGTACATGTATATATATATAGGGCATCAATCCTGCCTTAACATGTCATCAATCATATCATTTTAGAACCATACTTAATAGAGGGTATGGATTCAGTATCGATAGATAGATATGACTTCTCCGATTGATATATTTATCAATATGAACCTTACAATATAGGTCCCATACCTAATTTACCTATAAAATAGGAAAGGAAATATCCTAATCAATGTCACTCACAAGTCATTTAGCTTAATTAACAACTTAGGGCTCATTAGGTTTATTAGGATGGTCTAATGTAATTTGACATTTAATCCTACTCTTACCTAAACTTTTTGTAATTTCTAATTTGCAAACCATTAAGAATTCTACTATGTTTTTCAAGGAAAAATGATCAGTACAATTTGTAGGTTTTTCAAAAAAATTTTGAAATAAAAATTAATAAAAGGTTGCTGGAATAGTATCTCTAATGACTAGAATATTCTTAGCTCATCAAAATATTTCTCCTGTGATAAAAAAATTTCTAATATCAGAATTCAATGATTTTATACCAAATAAAAGTGCTTAACACGTAAAACAACTTTTATAACTGCAAGAAACTCATATTCTCACTAATCTCCATAAATTAAAGATTCAACAAACTCTACTACCCTCTTCCAGTAGATTCAATAGACTCTACTACCCTCTTCCACTGCCTCAAACCCCCCTCTTTCCTCCCCAAATAATACTCTACAGCCTAAGCAACCTTTCATCAGTTCTACTTATCCTAATATTCTATAGAAAAAAAGCTAGAAACAGGTTATGGGTGAGCCAACTGGAGTCACTCTTCGATATAACCCACCAAAAGTTATTGATGGCAAGCCAATAGTGCTTCTACATATTAAGACCCTGGGGAATGGTGTAAGAATTTAGGAATCCTCCCTGATAGGATTCTTCATGGAACGACGACCTGCTTTTCCTATCATTCAAAAATGGGCAATTAGTCATTGGAAAAATAGAGGACTCTCTGATGTTCTTCTCACTAAATATAATCTGGTCTTATTCACTTTTACCTCTCAAGATGAAGAAAATAAGATATTAGAGGAAGGTCATTGGCACGTAGCACAACTTCCTTTATTCCTGCAAAAATGGTAGCCAGGTATAAAGCACGAAAATATTAAGGTCCATAACTTTCCATTATGGATTAATTTACATAGCATTCCATTAGAATGTTGGACTACCTAAGGACTTAGTTCCTTGGCTAGCTTCATTGGTAGACCTCTATGTATGGATGAAACTACTGCAAAGAGGAAGAGAGTTGGTTATGCTCGGATATATGTCAGTGTGGACAGATCCAAGAAACTTTTGGACAATATCCCAATTATGTGGCTTGGCATTGGTAATGCCTTGCAAGAAGACATGATTTGTGTCTTATATAGTTGGAAAACCCTCGGTTATTGTGCAAAGGAAGGTGTGGAAACCAACTGGTAAGGTTTTTTCTAAGGGCAATTATGCGGAATTAATAGGTGTTGAAAATGATTTTAGCTGCCCATATGCTCCTCAGCTGAACCTAGTTAATAAGGTACAAGGAACTGAGGAAAATATCAAAACACTTCCATCAAATGAGAGGGGAAGAGAATGTGTTCAGGTGGTGGATATAGAGAATTTCATCCAAGAGGAGGCTAATGTATCTTAACAAGTTTAGGTTGGTGATAAAGAGAGGGTTCTCCAAAATGAGGAAGATTTAACAAATGCTACCTATTCCTTACCCCTTAGCAGTAAAACTGACTCTCTACATCAGAAGGATGCTGCTTCTTACACTAATTCCTCTAATGAAAAGGTGACTGATGGAAATGAGCTTGAAAACCTTCAAAATGTGACTAGTACAAGAAGCCAGAGGAGTCGAAAGAGGAAAGGGGCCAAAGGTAAAATATATTGTTATGTCAGTCCTAATATGGAATATTTATGGTATCAATTGCCCAAAAAAGCTAAATGCTTTAAGGGATTTTGTCGGGAGGATTAAGTCTCTTATTATAGTTTTGCTGGAAACTAAAGTTAGATATGAGAAAATGAATAAGGTAAAGATCCTTAGTTCTTATTGGTCCTTTATAGCCAACCATCGTTATCATCATTATGGCATAATCATTATTGGTTTCAACGTTAATTTTTTCAAAATAGAGGAGATATTATCTAATGAGTAGCTGATGCATCTTAAAATCCACTTCATTTTACTATTTACTTTTCTTTTATTTACGGATTCAACACTGCATTTCAAAGAAGCTCTCTATGGTCCACTTTAAGAGGCATTCAAAACACCCTATCTGGTCCCTGGATGATAGTAGGTGATTTTAATTCTACAATCTTCTGATCTGAAGTAGAAGGAAATTGCAGCCTAAGGAACTATAATGAAGATCTAAAACTATATATGGAGTAGATGAGTGTAACTGATCTCAAAATGGAAGGTTACTTCTTCACATGGACTAAAAAACAAAAGGATGCTTGGCTTATTTGGAAAAAATTGGATAGGGCTCTTGTTAATAGGAAATGGCTTCTCCAATTTGCTAATAGTAAGGCTGTATTTATAGATCCTCTCTTCTCTATCATACTCCATTTCTAATTAAGGGGGGCTTTTCTAGAAGTCCTTTACCCCACATCCCTTTAGATTTAATAACTATCTTGTTGAAGTGGATGGATTTGATAATGCAATCATGAGGGGTTTATTAGTTCAAGTTTCGAGCTTTAGGCAATTCGTGTGCTACTAAAAACTTAAAGTGATTAAAGCTAAGTTGAATATGTTGAAAGCTTCTCATTCCCCCAGTACTCAAACTGTTATTGATATTGCTAAAGAAAGGCTAGTCAACTCAAATTTTACTCTCTCATAATCTCATTGATTCAGATCTTCTTTAGAAGGAAAAGTTAGGAACTTGATCGCTACCTAGGAGTAGTCCAAGATCATTTCTCACTCATCCATCAAAGGGCTCAGATTAATTGGCTTAAGGAAGGGGATAGAGCTTCTAAGTTCTTTTTCAATTCACTGTTTGACAAAAGGAATGTCAATAAACTATGCTCGATTACCAGTATTAAGGGAAGAATTCTCAATGATCAACCAAGTATCTTGGGGGAAGCTTTTAACTTCTATAGAGGCCTTTTAAGTTTGAACATAGGTTTTGTTTCCTCTATGGACTCTCTCAAGGACAATATTATCAACATAATTTCACCTGAAGTTGTTAGGGAGTTAGTGAAAGACATTACTGATGATAAGATCAATGTTATAGTCTTTGCAATGAATGAGATGAAAGCTCCAGGAGATGAAAGGGTGCTTCTAAATGAGTTTGATAAAAAATTTCTCTTTTTAATCTCCAAAACTTGTAGCCCCTTTACTTTTAGTGATTTCAATTCGATTGCATAAACTAATTTTCTCTACAAAATCATCGCTAAGATCTTAACAATGAGTTTTCTAGGATGTCAGGTCTTAAAATGAATCTACATAAAAATCACTTTGTACTCTTTTCTACGGCAAAACCTCTCCAAGACATTATTTCCTTTTTGACTGGTATGGATAGGAAATTTCCTCCTCTATAGTATCTGGGCCTTCCTATTTCCACCAAAAGGTTAACCTATTATTGAGAAAATTCAAAGGAGACTCGACAAATGGACTAATAGATTTTTGTCTTATAGTGGAAGCGTCCAATTAATTAAGTCTGTTTTACGTTCCCTCCATCTTTATTGGAGTACACATTTTCCCTTGTCAAAGAAACTAGTCAAACTGTGGAGAAGATGATGAGGGATTTCTTATGGGATAAAGCAAATGGTGGTTTTGGTTTTTCTAAAGTTAAATGGACATATCTATGCAAACCAAAGGTGAAAGGGATCTAGGAATCATTTATGTAAGAGTAGTAATAATGTCTTTTTGATTAAGAGACTTTGAAGAATGATTCAGGATAAGCATTCATTACGGATGAAAAGGCTTCATAGTTACTTTTTGAAAGGGAACAACATATGGTCCCTTTCAATAAGATCATCATATTCTTGGTTCCTTAATCAGATTTTTTTAAAAAAGGGATGAAGTTATTAATGATGTCTTCTATAAAATTGGGAATGGATAGACTGCTTTCTTATAGTATGATAATTGGACTTGTTATATTCCTCTCTCTTTAAACCTGAATGCAATTTTTGCTTTTCCAGGGCTAGATCATAAAACTAAGGTGGTTACTTTTATCAATCAAAATGAACAACTTCAATTTCCTTATGCAATCCATCATCTTAAACCATCTTACCTTCTTGATTCTAACTCTCAGGATTGTTATCTATGGAAGGGGTCTCCTATCAAGAGCTTCTCTAGCTAAACCTAAAGGAAATGGTTTTGTCACTTTGATCAAAATGATCCTTGGGCAAGGTTATCTAATGTAATATTCTCAAACCAAGTTCAACTTTCCTTTTATGGCTAATAGTTAGGAATAGAATATCAATGATGGACAGACTTCAATTTATCTAAAATTTGGATCAAATCTGCTACCTGTTTAAGAGAGGGACAGAAACTAGGGACCATCTGTTCTTTTTACGCCCTTTTTCCAATGTTATTTGGAATAGGATCAGAATTTTCCTCTCCTAGCATAGGCCTTCTAATTCATTCATCAAGACAGTTAAGTTCCTAGTAGAAGCACAAGCTTCCACTCCACTCTGGAAGAGGAAGGTGTTATTTCTTGCTATATCAACTCAAGAGATATGGAAAGAAAAAATCAGTGAAAGTTTCAAAACATGGAAAGATTAACAGATTTAGTGCTTTAATCAATTATTCAAAAGGGTAAAGAACAATATTCATACTGGGAAATGGAACAGGATCATTCTAGAAAGAGGAATGAGAGTTAAAGCTTACTTGAGGAAGTCCGATATTGCAAGCTAGTCGCTGGGCGAGTCCATCTGCTCCTTCATGCCTTCTACAAAATCAAGGGAAGATGGGTAAAGTAGCCTTAATCAGATGAAGTCCTAGACACAACGAGTGGAGGAGGTTCTTACCAGATTGGTGTTGTGGATCGTTTAGGGCACCCAACCCTAATTTGGAACATTCCCAAAATGCTCTGAGGATGGGTGAGATTCTTTTACTTCTTTGGAAAGAGGTAAGAGATGATGTCGTTTTTACGTGTTGTTTAATTTAGTGGTGACCAAACGGTGTTGTGCCTTCACAATGTCTTTGATGTAGTAACTCTATCAATGTTGTTTAACTACTAAATAGTTTAGTGCCTTCATAGTGTCTTTGATGTAGTAACTTTTTCGGCGTTGTTTAACTATTGGAGATTGTTTCTACTCTCTAATAGTCATTATTCCTTACTCTTTATTTATTAATTTAATTTTAATTTCTAAAAATTGAGAATTAATTGTAGTATATTTTTATTAAATTGAAAAGAGAGTTGAAAATTTTACTTAATTTATTTATCTCAATAATATATTAAGATAAAATTAAAAAAATTGAATCAAAATTTCACTAAGAGAACCATAAAATGACATATCTCCAACCCTTTCCTTTTCCTTATAGTATAAGGTAAAACAGTCATATTTAACCCTAACGTTAATGACAAATTTAATGATAACGTCTTAAAGAGTACAAATTAAACCTTATCATTTGATAAACATTAAATTTTAACCCTAAATTATTTAAGAAATTGATGGCAATATGACACCATCAATTTTTTGCTAGGTTATCTAACGTAACAGAACTCACCTACTTAAGTTATAAAATTTAAATTTTAATTAATATTTAAAATTAGGGGATCCGTTGTAATTTTAACATTAGAGTGGATAAGATTAACTCCTCTCCGCACTTAATATGGGGTATGGCTCCATAATCTTCCTGGCATACGATGGCAAGCGAACCATCACCGGATCTGCCTTCACTCCCACCGGTTCTTTTGGCTGAAAGATGACTGTCGACAATCTAAGCTATTGAAACATGCTATTAAGGTTCCTAACATCTGTAATGTCATTTCCAGTAGGATTGACTAGGTTCATCAGTGTCAGAAGCTTGCTGAGATTGTTGTCCCTACATTGGAGACCAACCGCATGAGTGATGGTCAGGTTAAGCGATCTAGAAAGGCTTTAACTTCATTACTATTAGCCATCACCAATGATGATAAAGATAACAATCACTTCAATTATACGGAGAGAGCTTGGTCTTTAAGGAGAAGAGTAACTAAGACGGTGTTTATAAAGATAAATTAGTAGGATCTTTTTGTTCGACTTTTTAGACTTTTCCTGTAAAGTTGGACAACATTTAATTACATTATTTTATTTTTTCAATAACTTATCAGTTAATTTATGTAATTTGATCAAGATAAACGTAATAAAGTGGCACAATAAATGATCTAAATCAATGAGTCAAAGTTTAGGAGGAAAATGGATCTAGATTAGTGTGAACTAGACCCATATCAAGCTTGTGATGGGGAAGCCCAATATGGAAACTATATATAAAGGTCAAGGTCTCCTGCAGTTACTCATATCATTCATAAGTATATAGATTCTCTGACCTATTAAAAGAGCTCATGTTTTGAGAAAACTGAAAGACGTTAACGATGAGTTGATGAACGATTCTTGTGAAGTTCTCAGAAAATTAGTGTAAAGCCCACAAAACTAAATTAAAACCAAACCTACAACCTAGCCCATTAAGCCATTAAAAAGAGCAGTATATAAACAAGCAACCTGCTAGAAATATGCACTAAAAACCAATGAAAGTCCCCATCTTCTTCATCCTTTCTCTTCATTTCTAGCTGGTGAGTGTGTCAAAATGCACCACTTAATTTTACGTGTAACTCTTTCCTTATAAGTTTCTTTCATTTTGTTTGTTTTGCAGCAAATTTAGAGAAAGTTGTGGTGGTTAACAACATCAAAAGTCCTCACATTTAGGTAAAATTCTAGCAGCCATTTTTATGTCTTTTTGTGTGATTTTGATCATGCTACACTAAATTGTAGTTGGTTTGCATGTTGTGGTTGATTAGGACAATAATTGAAGTTGCATGAAGGGATAAAAAGGGAGAAAATGTGGCTGGAAAATATTAAAAGAAGAAAAGAGAGAAGAAGAGGGGAGGGAGAAGATGATGGCTTTGTTTTCAAAATTTAGGTTATATGTAACTGTAGAATGAGAAGTGTAGAAAGTTAAGGGCGAATCTGAAATTTAAGTTGCACGTCGAGGCAGAATGGGAAGCGCATGAAGTTAAGGGTAAATATGAAATTTTATTGTAAGAAGGGCATTTTTGTATTAATTGAAATGGAGGAGGGTAAAATGGCCTTTTAATTAGTTAAGGGTATTTTAGTAATTATGGTGGTTAGGTTAATAAAGGTATTATTTTTATAATTAAGAATAAATTGGAAGAGAGAATAATGTTAAATTATTAAGTGTAATTGGGTAAGAAATTTTTGGTAAATTAGTCTAATAAAATTTTGTAAATTGTAGGTCCGAAAGTCCAATTAAGGAGAAATTGGAACTATCAATTAGTTGAGTCTGAAACCGAGGTAAAGATAACCTTGTACTTTAATTTTAAAATTAAGTATCATTTTTGTTATTAATAAATTATATTTTAAATTAGTCATTAATTTAATTAGTGATTAATACTTACATACATGAATTATATTTACTTTAATATCAAATAATTAATGTAGTAGAAGATATTTTATTGTTATATTTTATTACATTTTTTGAGGTGTATTACTTGTTAAATTGATAGGAAATGTATTAATTAAATAGAGATTGGTATATAACAAATTTTGAATAATTGGTGAAAATCGAGAATCAGTAGCTTGCCTAGGATAGGCTACATTCGATGGTCTTAGATGGAGAGGATGAGTTGATATAAGTGAGTGGCGGCTAGGTATCTGTCCGTGGAGCAGATACTGGCACAGGGTTGCCAAAGGATTCACTTAGAGAGAAGGAGTTGACTTTAACGTTACCTTCTCTCCTGTATCCTCGAAGGATGCATTTAGAGTGATTATGGCAATAGTAGCTCATTATGATATGAAGCTGCATCAGCTGGACTTTAAAACCACTTTTCTGAATGGAGACCTTTATAAGGAGGTCTATATGAAGCAACCTGAAGGATTTCAGGATCAAGGTGCAACTGAAAAAGTTTGTGAGTTGATCAAATCAATATATGGTCTCAAACAGGCTTCCAGATAATGGTACCTAAAGTTTGATGAGGTTTTGACCTTGTCTGGCTTTGTGGAAAGCAAAATTGAAAGAAGCTTATATGTGGATGATATCTTGCTCGTGTCAAATGATTTGACCATATTGTATGAGGCGAAGTGACTTTTGTCCAAACACTTTGACGTGAAGGATTTAGGTGAAGCATCTTTTGTCCTCGATATATGGATTCATTGGGACATATCTCAACACTTATTAAGCCTCTCACAAAGAGCATACATTGAGCAAGTTTTACAAAGGTTTAATATAGCTAATAGTAGACTTGTTGTAGCACCTATCTCTCATGGTGAGAGATTATCTTTGGCACAGTGTCTAAAAAATAAAGTTGAGGGAGAGGCTATGAGGAATGTTTGGTATTATAGTGCAGTTGGTAGCTTGATGTATGCCCAAATGTGTTGTTGGATTGTTGGGTTGTGGCTAACCTAGGTGTAGACCATTGGAATGCAGTTAAGTGACTGTTGAGATAGCTAAAAGGTGCCACGGATTATATATTGACATATAAAAAAGTCAACGATTTAAACCTGATAAGGTATATATACTCCGATTTTTCTATGTGTTCGGATGATCTCAAATCCACTTCAAGGTACATTTTAATGTTAGCAGATGGTGCAGTATCGAGGAAGAGTGTCAAGCAGACACTAATAACTTCCTTGACCATACATGTAGAGTTTGTTGTATATTATGGAGCTAATACACATGCAATTTAGCTCATAAACTTGATTTCTGAGTTGTTTATAGTAGATTTGGTAGCTAGGTCCATTCAGTTGTGCTGTGACAATCTTGCTATAGTGTTGTTTAGTAACAACAATAAGAATATCACAGGTTATAAGCATTTAGAAGTCAAATACTTAATCGTAAAGGAGTTATTTCAGAAAGGTGATGTCGAAGTGGAGCATATCAAGATTGAGGAGATGTTAGTCGATCCATTGACTAAAGGACTTCGTCCACTAGTGTTTGTTAAACATGTATCGAGTATAGACGTTTTAAAGTCCTCAGACAGTAATAGTTAGGGATCATTGTATTTGCTCCTTAAATGTTTGTACATATTGATGTATTATGACATTATGATTATTTATTAATATAGATGATCATCTTTTATCCTCAGTAATAATTGTTCTTATGTACAGTCATAATACATATGAAAGTCTTAAGATTTCTGTTGATCTTAAGCATTTTAAGGTCACTGGGCATATATAAAGATTAACCTTAAGCCTATGTCATTTAGACATATATAGTTTAGTACGGATATCCATAAATTTGGCATGACATAGGAGGGTATAAGGTTTAATCACATAAAGATTCTCTAATGCAGTTTAACATTTAGTTAGAGAACAAAAAGGTTTTCTCTAATGTTGTTTAGCATTCGGTGAGAGAAAACAAGTTCTCTCTAATGTTGTTTAGCATTTGGTGAGAGAAAACAAGATTTCTCTGCTGCATTTTAGCGTACGCAATTTAGCATAAAGTTAGAGAAATCAAGAATAACAAAGGAAGATGATACATATTAGATCATACATGTATCATCCTAGTTTGCCACACTCCATTTTCACATTCATATTAGTAAGGTATTAGATATTCGTGATTATATTGAACCTGTGTCACATATGGCACATGTGTTTGATATTTTTCAGTATCGAAAGCATTGCAGGATGAAATGTTAGACTTTCATTATCTTTGGATCAGATGTTTTTTTTTAACTTTTAAATTTGGTACCAATATAATGGCGTGACTTAATTGAGTTTTAAAACTCATTTCAAACTTGAAACAATAATGCAATTAAGTATTGTCCAAGGGAGAGAATGTTAGACTTTTTAGACTTTTCCCATAAAGTTGGACAATATTTAATTGCATTTAATTATTTTTTCAATAATTTATCAGTTAAATTACATAATTTAATCCAGATAAAGCTAATAAAGTGGCCCAATAAATGATCTAAATTAATAGGTCAAAGTCCAAGAGAAAAATGGATTCTGGTTAGTGTAGACAGGACCCATATCGGGCCTGTGATGGAAAAATCCAATATGAAAGCTATATATAAAGGTTAAGATCTCCTGCAGTTGCTCATATCTTTCGTAAGCATATGGATTTTCTGACCTGTTAAGAGAGCTTATGTTTTGAGAAAGTTATAGAAAGATGTTAACTACGTGTCGGTGAACGATTCTCATGAAGGTTTGGAAAATTGGAGCTCGTTTTGGCTACAGAAGCTGCTTCGAAAATTGAGATGGAATTGAAATCAGGTGTTTCACATTTGCTTTATTTTTTATCCTTTCATAAATCATCCAGAACATGTAATAAGGTCTATACTAGGTGTTACACTTTTAGGTTTCTATCAATGATTATAACTAAGAAATGGTTTGTAGCGAAACAAATCCAACCCATATTCTCCAACTTGGTGGCACCGAGAGGAGGAGAATCTATAGGATTGGTTTGGCCTATTTACATAATGAGTGTTGAAATGGTGTTTCATGTGGGCATTGGTTACTGCGATCCCATGTCAAGAAAGGAGTAGACTTTCCATGCACTTTCAGATCCTAAGACAATTGACATGGGCAGAAAGCAAGATCGGATTGCTAGAGAGGATCGATGAGGAGTAGAAGAAGGAGTCATTGGGTTGATTGAAGAGCTGCGGAGAGGATGGAGGAGATGGGGCAGTTGAATTCACCGATGGTTTTCACTTTCCAAGAGAGGCCGGGAAGTTGGAAGATGTAGCACTCAAGTGGCAGAGCTGGCAGATATTTGCATGAGAATGGAAAAAGGATTGGTGCCCTAGTAGCAGCAAAATAGAAAGGTTTTTCATAGGATTGGGAGGAGGAGAACAGAGGCATTTAACTATTGGAACATGCTAGGGGAGCTTCTTAGCTAATAGTGTAAAGATTTGAAACCGAAATTTTAAATTTCAAAGATTTGTTTGGATTTTGTGCATAACTAGAAATATGTAGGGTGATTTCATGATTCTTAGTACAAATTGTTCATTTCTATATGAACAAAAGCAATGTCACGATTGCATCAATGTGTTTAAGCATTACGTTAATGAAACCTTAGCTTTTACAGTTAAAAGAGGTAGGTTTATGTATGGAATTGTGTATGATGA
Source organism: Erythroxylum baracoense (assembly GCA_025629805.1). NCBI lineage: Eukaryota > Viridiplantae > Streptophyta > Magnoliopsida > Malpighiales > Erythroxylaceae > Erythroxylum > Erythroxylum baracoense. Next base: position 5,596,588 of record JAOTAY010000006.1, read on the forward strand.
AGGTAGAGTGTATTAAGGATAGAATGTGACATATGTAATTAGTCGATTGACTTTTGTAATTAGCAATTAGTGCCGTAAACATTTCCGTACATTAAGCTATATAGGACCCACTTAGTGTGTATATATATTGTAATACTTTTCACAGATTAAATAAGAGCAAATTATTTCTCTCATATGGTATCAGAGCAATATAAGGCAATACTTCATTCGTAACAGTGGCAACAAAAGCAGAAAACACCAAATCATCTTGACGTTTATAAAAAATAGAAGGATATTCAGGCATAGCAACAGTAAGGTAGTGCCCAAAACCATAACCCTTCAAGATAGCAAGCCAACGAAATGAATAAGAGTTGTAATTCGTAGGAGTAAGGTGAGCAGATACCTAAGATGAATTAATAACAACCAATTGTTCACTGTGAAGTGACAGAATCGCACCATCATGAGGCACGCAACTGGAAAAAGAGACAGGGGTGGTTGGATTACGTTTGACCTCGCTGGATGCAGGAAGTTTACTGTCGGCAATTGTGATCAACGAAGCGATATGTATATGGCTGGTTAAACAAAGGCTTTGAAACAATTGAATAAAATACTAATTTATCAACTAAGTGTTTTGAAGGTTGACAAACTGATTTGAATAGTCGTCTTTTGCATTGTCATCTTCTAGTTTCTAGCCGAGTCTTCATACCACATCCACCAAAATAAAAGTTTCCGACTGGCATCGCCAGTTGGGTCACCCGTCTTTTCCTGTCTTGTGTCAGATTCTTAGGTCTTTAGGATTACATTTTTTTAGAAAAAAAGTTTCTTTTGTGATTCGTGTAAGTGCAATAAAATGCACAAATATCGTTTTCAGTTGTCATCTATTCATAATACTTGTGTTCTTGAGTATGTTTATTCAGATGTTTGGGGTCCTTCTCCTGAAACTAGTATTGATGGTTTTGCTTATTATTTAATCTTTATTGACCATTATACTAAATATGTTTGGCTATTTTCGCTGCGTAAGAAATATGATATTTCACTTATTTTTCCAAAGTTCAAAAGTGTTGTTGAAAATGTTTTTCACAAAAGCATTAAGAATTTTTATACTAATAATGGCGCAGAATTTCTTCATCTTCGCCATTTTCTGGAAACCAACGGCAATAATCATCTTCTTACTCCATCTTATACTCCACAGCACAATGCCACTTCTGAGAGATGACACCGCTATATTGTTGAAATCGGTCTCACATTCTTACACAATGCCAACCTTCCTTTAAATTATTGGTCTTATGCCTTTCAAGCAGCCGCTTACCAGATAAATAGACTACCCACTCCCATTCTTGATGGCGACTCGCCATTTCTCGACGTTTTGGTCATACACGCAACTGCGATAAACTTAGGACCATTGGATGTCTCTGTTATCCTCTTTTGCATCCTCTTAATCAGCACAAGCTTTAACCTAGGTCGTCACCTTGTGTTTTCTTAGGTTACTCTAAAAATTAAAGTGCTTATCTTTGTTTTGATGTCTCCAAATCTCGTCTCTATGTGTCACGTCATGTTGACTTTGTCGAACATCACTTTTCGTTTGCTTCCGCTATGTCCTCTAACAATACTGTTGACGAAACTACCTTTTCTGTATAGGAGCCTCCTCATCAAACTATTCCTCTCGCGTCACCTCCCATCTTAACACCATTAGTCCACTTGCCCACGGCCACACCTTCACCCATAACATCAGCTGTTCCATTGCTGACGTCACTTGCTCCATTACTGACGTCACTTGATGTCGGTGGGTCAGGATCCTTCTATTCCTTCTGCTGCTACTGGTGTTGCTTCCATGTTTACAGGTGATGTTGATTCTTTCTTTGTAGCTGATTTGGATTATGTACATAATACTATGACCACTTCTTCTACTTCTGCACCACCGACTAACACTCACCCCTTAACTACTCGCTTGAAAAATAATATTATAAAGCCTATTGATCGTCTTTGCCTTGCCACCACTCTATCTCCCACAAATGAACCAAAAAACATACGACAGGCCTTGGCTTCTCTCCATTGGAAAGTCACCATAACTGCGGAACTTAAAGCTCTCCTTTCCCAACATACTTGGATGCTTGTCCTGCCATCGCCTAACATAAAAGTTATTGGTTTAAAGTGGGTGTATCGTATTAAGCATAACTCAGATGGCACCATAACTCGCTATAAAGTGCACCTTGTTACTAAGGGATATTTGTAGCAGCCTGGTATTGATTTCCTTGAAACGTTTGCCCCTGTTGCTAAACACTCTACAGTTCGTGTAATTCTATCGATTGTAGTTTGCAGGGGTTGGTGCTTGAGGCAGCTTGATGTTAATAATGCTTTTCTGCATGGACGGTTCATTGAGGAGGTCTATATGAACCTCCTGCTTTGTAAGTTCTGAGAATCCTGGTTATCTCTGTCATCTATAGAAAGCAATTTATGGGTTGAAGCAGGCACCTCGTGCTTGGTATGATGAGTTAAGATATTATTTGGTGTCTGTTGGTTTTCGACAGTCTCAGTGTGATCATTGTCTCTTTGTTTACTATGGCTCTGGTTTTCTGCTCTACTTTTTTGTTTATGTTGACGATCTTATTATTACTGAGAGCAACTCTTTACAGGTTGAGAAATTTATTAATCATCTCAGTGCTCGGTTCTCTGTTAAAGATCTTGTATCTTGAACTATTTCTTGGGTGTTGAGGTTGTTCCTTTTTTCGGTGGTTTGTTTCTCAGTTAGCATAAGTATATTTTGGAGATTCTGGAACGCTTCAAAATGAACAAGGCCCAGCCATATTCGACTCCCATGGCTGTTGGGTCCCCTCATCGCCTCACTGATGGTTATCTTATATCTAATGTGTTTGAATTTCGAGCTATGGTTGGCAGTCTATAGTACTTGCAGTTGACTTAACCAGATGTTGCTTTTGTTGTTAATCGACTCAGTCAGTACATGAGTGCTCCCACTACTATGCATCTGTCGTTACTTAAGCGTGTCCTGCGTTACCTAGTAGGCACTGCCCACATGGGACTTATCCTATGGCACAATTCTCTGTTGACATTGCATGCTTTCAGTGATTCTGATTGAGCGGGTGACAAAGATGAGTGGTGCTTTACTACTGCTTATCTTATTTTTCTCGGTGCCAATCCTATCTCATGGTCCAATAAGAAGCAAAAGGTTGTTGCTCGTTCTTCTACTGAGGCAAAATATCAAACTATTGCCTCTGCTTCTACTGAGCTATAATGGGTTTGAAATCTACTATTGGAGCTCCACGTTGGACCTTCTCTAATCCCAGTTGTCTATTGTGACAACCTTGGTGCTACTTACACGTGTGCTAATCCTATTTTTCAATCTAGGATGAAGCATATGGAGCTAGATTATCACTTTGTATGCTATCTCGTTCATCATGGTTTCCTCCGTGTTTCACATGTCTCCACGAATGATCAGCTCACAGATTTGATGACGAAATCCTTGCCATGTTCTACCTTCAAGCTTTGAAGATCCAAGATTGGAATCTCGTCCCGACCTTCCATCTTACGGGGGCATATTAAGGATAGAATGTGATACATGTAATTAGTCATTTGACTTTTATAATTAGCAATTAGTGTCGTAAATATTTCCGTACATTAAGCTGTATAAGACTCACTTAGTGTGTATATATATTGTAATACTTTTCACATATTAAATAAGAGGAGATTATTTCTCTCATAGAGTGGAAGTGAATTTCATATATAAACCACCCTAACATGGTTTAGAGGAAAATTTGATGTTTTTGAGAAACCTTGTTGAGGAAAAATTGGTGGATACGATTGCTAGTGGTTTGGGGATGAGGAGAGTAAGGTTTATATTCACACAGATGATAATGTAGGACAAGAAGGATTACACTTTGTCCAACCGGGGGGTTCTGTAAGCTACTGCGGACAGCAAATTGGAGTGGGTTACTGCTGTTGTGAAGCTACAGGTGAATGAGGATAGTTGGGCTAATGCGCATTTTAAGGCTTTTTTAGATAAGTGATATGTGCATAAGGTTATTTAGAGAAAGGTGTTTTGAGACTGAGATTGGGGAGGAGGATGATCTAAAGTTATCTAAGATTAAGAAAGATGTTGGTGGTGGTGCGAAGGGTGGCAAAGAGGTCGATAATGATTATTTCTTAGTCATGGTTAAGATAATAAATTAGAGTTAAATTATTATAGTCCCTACTTGGTGGAAAATTGACTGAGCCACATTTCTGTCAACGTTTTAGTTAATTTAGGTTTAAATTTTAGTATTTGCGAAATGATAGGGTTTAATTTGTACTCCATGAAGCCTAGGGTTAAATTTATGTTGTTAAATATGACATTTTTGCTTATAGTATAATATAAGAATGTCAACAAGCCGGGCCGGGCCGAGCTGAGTCAGGAGTGGGCTAGGTGACCCGGGGCCAGAACGGCCAGGATAGGTCGGCCCATAGTCAGGGGCTAGGCCAACCCAGCCCATCTTATATTTTTTAAAAGAAAAAATGTCAAAAACGATTTTTGAAGTAATGTCGGGCCACGGGCCCAGCCGGACTAGTCCATGCTCAACCCAACCTCAACCCATGACCCAGTTAGGTCTACTACTTTTGTCTTGTAGCTCGATCAACCAAAGCAAAAGTAACATCCTTAGTATAAGGGCAACCATAACAACTAAGGAGGCGCTTGGTTTACACGAGACAATGGTAATAAAAATGTGAATGAATATAGTGAAAACTGAGAATTGATATAATTATCATAATTGTAATGGTTGGTTAAAACAAAGGAATAATTACCATTACCATTAATAGTAGTTTGTTTGTTGAAAATATTGAGAAATAAAAAATTTTCAAATTTTTTCATCAAATTTTAATATATTCAAATTAATTATATTTAATGTTAATATATTCTAATTAATTATATTATTTTTTGCTAAAAAAGGGAAAAATACATTTTGTTAAAAAAAATTTACATCAAATTTAATATATTCTAATTAATTATATTTAATTTAATACATTCTAATTAATTATGTTGTTTTGTTATACAGGGAAAATAAAAATATTTAAATTTTTATATCAAATTTTAATATATTCTAATTAATTATATTTAATTAATTATATCGTTTTCCTAAAAAAGGAAAAATAAAAATCATTAACATTTTGTTTCACATCTAATTTTAATATTTTGATTAATTATATTGTTTTGCTAAAAAAGAAAAAATAAAAATTTATTAAATATATCAAATTTTAATATGTAATTTTAATATATGCTAATTAATTATATTTAACCTATCTGTTTATATAATACTAATATATAATCAACTGACTGTTTTTGATTTCTTACCCATTAACATCTTCCCCCACTTGTTAACCACTCACCCCTAAAGGTTCTAATAATGTGCAACAGGCCAAACCGAGGAAGTGCGATGGCCTATTACAAAGGACTGGATCGTCATTTAATGATTTACCAAAAATATAAAGACTGGCCCATTGTCAAACAAGAACAACCTATAGACATTAGGTGAAGGTCAGGGAAGTGATTCACAGTATAGTAACGGTTCTGTTAACTAACATGAGTTGATCAATAAGACTTTTCTTATCTACAGATTTATGTCTGCTTGAATTTAGGGATGAAACTATAAAGATTTATTTAAATGTGAACAAATTTGAGTTGAAGTTATGTTAGTATAAAATTATTTTTCCCTATACATACATATATATGTTAAACTTGAAGCTACTACTTTAACAGTGTAGTAAATAAATTATTGATTGTATTTAATAGTTTGTAGACTACATGTCATTAAACTTCACACCATAAACATATACACAACTAACCCTTTTTTCTTTTGTGTAGAAAAACTACATCGTCAAGATGATATAACTTGTATATGAAAACATAAAAGCGCCCAATTATTCAACAAGTAAATGTTGATTGTCCATTCGTGAAAATTTTGTTTCTCATGATATTTTTAGATTAATCCCTCCATTATGATTGTTCTTCATTAAGATTTATCGACATTTTTCAGAATTAATTCAACCACAACGAATTTTCCTTTCTTTAGTAACTCTCCACTTCTCTCGTGAGTCCCTAACGTGGAGTGTATAATCGACGAGTTTATGGACCAGAAAGATCGGAAGAAGAAATCTGCAAACGTGGAGAGTATAGTCGAGGAGATTATGGTCGGGGAAGATCGAAAGAAGAATTCATGCATAAAAGAAATCCCAACTTCCTGAGGCCATAACTCTTGCTACGGTTATCCGTTTGGGGCCCACAACATATCAAATTGAAAATTACTATGTTTTTTCTTTCCTAATTATTCTACGATTTCTTTATCTTTTCAGATTAGGGTTTTCTAAGGCTATATATATGCCTCCATTCATTGTATTATGCATTCAATATGAATACAATTAAGAAGTTTCTCTTTTGGATGAGTCCAAATTATCTTCCTAAGGCTAGACGTGTTCTGCCTTGGTTTATCATACACTAACTCGTTGGGTCATGTGGTATCAAACTAGGATTGAATCACCTACTCTATGGCTGACCTTACAAAACTAGGAGGTGGCGATCTCAAGGGCAATGATCATGAGACTGGGACTTCGCCTAATGGCGGAGTGGCATTACAAGCCCTGGAGCGACGAATTGAGCAGCGGCTTGGGGAGCTTCTAGATCTCCGTATGCAACATATAGAGAACTGCTTCGAGGAGATCATTACTCAAATTCGCAACCTAGGTGTGGACGCCAACAGGGATTAGAAGGATGGTGGGGCAAAAGATTGGGAGGATTCATCCCCTGGCCTGGCCAGCCTATCGGGAGACGTATTCTTAGAAACCAACGCAGGCGGTAAGCCTACGTTGAAAGAGAAGCGGATGATGAAGAGGAGAAATTTCTAGACTACTTTGATGATATGGATGAGCGTGGTCAGAACTCAGATTATCATATTAAGGTGGATATTCTACCCTTCAACGAGTACCTAGGAATTAAGGGTGTCTTTGATAGGTTGAATGATGTGGATCATTTCTTCGAATACATGGATATCCCTGAGAGGAAATATGTCGGACTGGTGGCAAGTTGGCTGAAAGAAGGAGCGTCTGCTTAGTGGGAGAGGCTGCAGGATAGGAGGTAGAGAGAAGGGCTTGCTTAGATCTAACCGTGGCCGAGGATGAGAGCGTTGATTCGTAGGAATTTCCTTCCACTCAACTATGAACAAGTCCTGTTCCAAAAATACCAGAGGTTGCGGCAGGGAACATGATCTATTCCAAAGTACACAATGAAGTTTATGAGGCTATTAGAGCGTAACGACTTGCGGGAGTAGGAGGAATAGCAAGTGGCATAGTTCCTGAATGGTCTTAAGCCGACAATTCGCAAGGCCATTAGGGTGCAAGTGATTCGTGACATGATGACAACACAAAATTTTTCCATGAGGGAAGAAATGGTTTTGCTAGAAGATAACCATCCCAGGTTCTTTTCACGAACAGGAGGTACCCAAAATTTGTGGACCTAAGGAGAGAGACAGATGGATAAGTCAGTAGAGAGGCATGTAGCGTAGAAGCTGGCCAAGTGTAAATTCCAGAATTAGAGAGAAGATAAGGCCCCAGGAAAGACTAAGATAGGGGAGGCACTAAGGGCAGCAACGGACCCTAAACCCTACGCCAAACCTCTAGGGAATAAGTATTATAAGTGTGGAGAAGTTGGTCATCTCTCTTATGAATGTCGATGCAAGGGCGTAAATATGGCTCAGAAGAGGGATAATGATGGGGAGATTACCTGCTATCCAGATGGTGATGAGAACGACTATGAGGATGAAGATTATGAGGCAGTAAATTTCATCATCCAGAAGGTGATGTTGAGGCGAAACAGGAGGAGTCATCGCAATGACTCTACACTCGGTGTACCATCTCAACCCAGTTATTTGATGTGATCATTGATAGTGGCAGTTGCGAGAACATCATCAGTCGAGATATAGTGCAGCGATTGAGTTTGCAGACGGAGCGGCATCCTAACCCATATACCATCGTGTAGATCAAGGTTGTGGACAAAATTCGGGTGACTAAACAGTGTAAGGTTCCTTTTTCCATTGGTTCATATACTGATGAGATTTATTGTGACATAGTAGATATGGATGCTTGTCACTTATTGTTGGGTAGACCTTGACAGTTTAATGCAGTAGCCGTTCATAACAAGCGAGAAAACAGTTACTTGTTGGAGAAAGATAGGAAGAGGTTCTCATTGAAACCATTTAGAAAACAAGTCGTCCCAAAGCTTCTAAAGTGGAGGGGTGGATATTGACTATAGTCGAGATAGGTCAGGAGATGTCAACAGTAATTCAGGAAGTAGGGAGTTTTATACAGTGGTGGTGAAATCGGTCCTAAATTCTAAAGAGGTAAAATCAGGAGTGCCTAAGGCTATCTAACCCTTATCGGAGGAGTTCAATGATGTAGTCCCATAAGACTTACCAGAGGGGCTTCTGCCTATGCGAGACATCCAACATCACATTGATTTCATCCCAGGGGCAAGTATACCAAATCTGTTGCATTAAAGGATGAGTCCCCAGGAAAGTGAGGTGCTGCGGGAGAAGATTGAGGAGTTGTTTTGCAAGGGACATATTAGGGAGAGCATGAGTCCGTGTGTAGTTCTAGCCTGCTAACTCCAAAGGCTGATGAGAGTTGGAGGATGTGTATTAATAGTCAGGCCGTTAATAAAATTACTGTTGGTTATTGGTTTCCTATTCCACGGCTAAATGACATGCTAGATATGTTATATAGAGCGACAATAGTCTCCAAAATTGATCTGAGGAGTGGATATCATCAAATTCAGATCAAACCTAGAGATGAGTGGAAAACAGTGTTCAAGTCCAAGGAGGGGATGTTTGAGTGGATGGTAATGCCATTTGGGCTATCTAATCCTACGAGTACCTTTATAGAACAGGTATTGAAACCTATTATCGGGAAGTTTGTGGTAGTTTATTTCAATGATATTCTAATTTATAGTTGTTCAAAGTCAGATCATTTGTTACATCTTCCGGAAGTACTGATAACTTTATGGGAAAGTAAGTTATATGTGAATTGAAGAAGTGCAACTTCCTGACACCCAGGCTGATATTTCTGGAATTTGTGGTAAGTGCTGATGGGATTCATGTTGATGAGGTAAAGATTAAGGCTATCCAAGAATGGCCTTCCCCAAAACTAGTGTTAGAGGTGAGGAGTTTTCATATGTTGGCAACTTTTTACAGACGTTTTTATTCGAGATTTCAGTTCTATTGTTGCACCTATTACTGAATGTCTGAAAAAAGGAAAATTCCATTGGGGAGAGGAAGCTGAAGCAAGTTTTAACTTGCTAAAATAGAAGTTGTGTTCTGCCCTAGTATTGCACTGCCAAACTTTAATGATCTGTTTAAGGTAGAGTGTGATGCCAGTGGAGTTGGAATCAGTAGAGTTCTGTCTTAAAGGAAGCGTCCCGTTGCATTCTACATTGAGAAGCTTAGTGATGCGAGGCACAAATGGACCACTTATGATAAGGGTTTTTATGCTATAGTGCGCACATTGAAGACTTGGGAGCATTATTTGATCGGTAAGGAGTTCATTATTTATTCTGATCATGATGCTCTGAAATATTTGAGCAACCAAAAACGGATCAGCAAGGATATGCATGCAAGGTGGACACAGTTTCTCCAGAAATTTCTTTACAAGTTGGTTCATAAATTTGGGGCACAGAATAAGGTGGCAGATGCATTGAGTTGGAGGGCTGATCTATTAATGGTGTTGAAGTAGGAGATTGTGGGTTTTGATCTGCTTAAGGAATTATATCTTCCAGATTCTGACTTCCAAGATATCTGGGAGCAATGTGTTTCTATTCATACAGTTGATGATTATTATCTATTGGATAGTTTTCTTTTGAAGGGAAATCAATTGTGCGTCCCAAAATCTTCCTTGAGGGAGAAGCTTATTCGTGACATCACTTCAAATAAACCTTAACTCTCACTAAATTTGTAATTTTTAAATTGACATGGATTTCATAATTTACAAATATTTTCATCTTTAATTTCATTAAAATTGACTTTGACGATATCAAATTAATTGAAATTTCTAATATTATAAAATTAGGAATAGGGATTTTCACATGTTTTATCATAAAACTGATGTTTGTTTATTGACATTTGAAGGTTTTTTAAACTCTCCATTGTATATATTGATTTTTAATTTTGTTTAATTTTTTGGATTTTAGGCAGTTTTATTACATTAGATGCTTTTTAAGATTCTTAACCATGTTCAGAGGCCATCTCCTCCCTGCCTTTTGTAGCTTATTTCTTTTGGCCTTTCTATATGGCAAAAAAGAAGGGAGATATGTGATATTAATGAATATTTTTAGATGTTTTTGTTATTTATTTTTTAGTGTGCACCTACTTAAAGAGAGTTACATGGATGTTGCTCTTTAGGATTTTGTTAAGACTTTTACGGTGAACTGTAGATGTATGTTGGTGTTTTCTCATTTGATGATATTGAACCTGTTTTATTTTTATATATGAGCAAATGATGTATGGATTAAGGGAGAGATAGAGTTTGAATATTAATAGTTACCTAGTTTTGAACTGAGATCTGGAGGGCGTCCTTAATTGTAAATCAGCCGTCAGCTTTTTTTCTAGTCATCTGTAAAACGGAAAGCCCAGAGGTCAAATATTTTGGTCAAAGTAATCCCTGGAAAAGAGGTGAAGAATCATAATCAAAGATGACATTAGACAGCAACTACGACTCTTACAAGGCTTCAGCAATATTATTCAACAAAAATGCGTATTAAATAACCGAAAATACGTAAAATTCCAAGTTGTAATCTTCTTGAAATTGACTCTTCTAAGTAGTCAATAATCAACGAAGAAGAATTGCCAGATAGTGGTACAGGTAATGGTTATTAAATTCTGGGAGCTAGTTGTCCTGCTTTTACATTTCTTTGACAAAAACATTAAACTATATCATGGATTGAATTGTGGTGAAGAAACAAGTGTTTAAAGAAATACTTGAAACAGAGTTTTTATTCTACATACATAAAACTATGGATCTTCAACTTGGTGCTTTATGACTTTCTGATAATACATATCTCAAGCTTTTACTTTAGGATGGTATGGAATAGCAACTAATTCAAGATCATTCTTTCTTCTCACTGTTGCTCCAAAAAGCTCTGACATATCCAAACTTTCAGGGCTTAGTTCACCTGGGAGTTTCCAATCAAAATGGTAAAGAAGTTGAGCAAGGGGAAGCTCAACATTTGCTATACCAAAAGACATTCCAGGACACATCCTCCTTCCAGCACCAAATGGAATGAACTCAAAATGGTTTCCCTTGTAGTCAATTGGGCTATCAAGAAATCTTTCAGGGTAAAATGTTTCAGGATCGGTCCAGTACTTGGGATCTCTACCTATCGCCCATGCATTGACGAGAACTCGTGCTTTGGCAGGAACCAAGTATCCGTTAATCTCACATTCCTCTCTTGATTCTCGTGGAAGTAGCAAAGGAGCAGGAGGGTGTAATCTCATAGTTTCATTGATTACTAACTTTAGATAGTGCATTTCGTTAATGTATGATTCATCAACGCCTCCATTTTTGTCAAAAACCATTCTGACCTCTTGTTGGACCTTTTCCAGTACTCTTGGATTCTTCAGCAATTCGGACACAACCCATTCTGTTGTTGTTGCTGATGTCTCACTTCCAGCCACAAAAATATCCTGAAAGATGAAACATTGTTAAGAGTTTAATTTTGTTTAAATCCAACAGAATTTGAAACTCCCAGAAATAAACCGAAGGTTCATTGATAATTAGAATTGTTCTTAGTTATTTTGTTTAAATCCAATAGAATTTGAAACTCCCAGAAATAAACCGAAGTTTCATTGAAAATTAGAATCGTTCTTAGTTTGTGTATATGCAAGTACTATACTTCTCTATTTTCTGCAAAACCTTGATGAACTTGATTAATTTAGATATATGTTATCGAATTTAAGAGCGAAGTACGATTATCAACACCATCTTTCTTCACACAACATACTTGAATTAAACGCTTAAATGCATAGGTCTGTTTGCAAGATCAATTATTTATGTACTTACCAGAATGACTGCTTTGATATTTTCAGTTGTCAGTGGAAATTCAAGGTCTCCTTTTTCCTGAAGCTTCAAAAGAACATCCACAAGATCTTCTTCAACCTCACCGTTTGGTTTCTTCAATTCTGTTTTAGCTCTGTGGTCTTTAATGATGTTCTCAAGTATGCTGTCTGATTCTTTGAAACACTGTTGTAGTCTAGACTTCATGCCACCGATCACTTGAAGGAACTTAATAGAAGGAAAAACATCTGCAAGATTGAATCCTGCCGAATACTGGATTAGTTCCTGGACCACAGGCAAGAATTCCTCATGCTCCTTGGTTTTCTTTCCAAAACTGGCCCTTGTAGCAATGCCATATGTTAAAGAAAATAACTTCTTACTGAAATTGAATGGCAATCCTCCAGTAGAAGAAATTTCTGCAATCAAATTGGACACCTCCTCTTCCCTGATCGATCTAAAGGAAAGAACCCTTTTTGGACCAAGCAATTCCATTATGCAAATCTTCCTCAACTGTCTCCAGTACTCACCATATGGTGCAAACACAATATCTGAAAGATTATAAGTCACAACACTAGCAGCTAATATGAAGGGCCTCTGAGCAAAGTTGATGTCATGAGTTTTCATCACTTCCTTGGCAGCATCGGGTGACGAAATCACAACATTTGTAACTTCACCAAGTTGAAGTCGCATAATGCCTCCATATTTCTTGGACAACTCTGCAAACCTGTGATGGGGTAGAGAGCCAGCAAGCTGATGCATGTTTCCTATGATAGGCAGCTTTCTTGGACCTGGTAGTGGCCGTGCAGTGGATTGGTAGGTTTTTGATTGTTTCCATAACTTCAGTACCATGAAAATGAAGGAAAACAAAGCGATTAAGAGTGGGAAGGAAGGAAATTGAAGCTCCATGGTGGTACTGGATATGAGTAGTGACGGGGAGGTAGCTTATGAGCTTATGGTAAATGCTTGCTTCTGATCACCTGATAATGAACTTCAAAGTACGTTGTCTGTCTCATAAAGCAGCCTTTGTTTGACTCGTTTTTTTTCTTTAGACTATTTGGAATATCATTTCATCCTTGACTAGGGAAAATTATAATAAAATAAAATAAAATAAAACTGAGTAGAAAAATTTTATATTATATCTCATTTTATTATAAATATTAAAAATAAGAAATTTTTAATTTGAGAAATTTACCATGAATTGTAAAACTATAAATAATTTTTCATTATATTATATTATAAACTATTTTTTTAATAATATTTCACTGAACTTTTTCATTTATTATAAATTGTTGCGTTCTATTTTATTATATTAAAAATTTTGCCTCCAACTATTCATGAGCTTTAACTTTTTGTATAGCTGGCTTTTATTGACTTTAAGAGTTCTACCGATGTATGTATGCAGCATAGACACACAACTTTAATGCTGTACTTCTAATTTTCAGAATATGGCTGCTGAATGCTGATTGTTTATTTCCTTCTAATTTTCCGAATATGGCTGCTAACTAGTTGTGCCTTCTAACTTGTGTAAGTGATTTCTTGGAGTTATTAATTTATCTCAGTCACCTTGCAATTCTGCACTGCACATGGTACATATATTAAATACTACAAAGAAAATTCAAGTCAATTAATCTTTGCATATACATATGGCTCAAAATTTTGAATCACCATCCATCCATCCATCCTGCACTACATCCTATCAAATTATTGGTGATGCGACCCTTGACATCTAGCCTGATGCTTTTCTATTTTTCTGAAAGTGACGAAATTCCACGGTCCAGCCTGATGACTTTGACTTTTGTTGATAAAAGATATTAAGTAGAAGGAAGGGAAGAAGCAAAGTAGGACCACAAGCTCGCCTTGTTTGAACTTTAAATCTCAATGAACAAAAAATTGAAGCAAATATTAGAAAAAAGAGAGATAATAATCATTAAGGTAATATATAAAATTATTTTATGTGATTTTTACATTCTAAAGTAAATTTTTATTTTTTAAATTATTTAAACATATTTTACAGAATTAAAATGTTTAAAAATAATCTTGTTTTATTTTCATTGAATTATTTTAACATAATTTGTTATGAAAATCAAGTTAGAATATTCAAGTAAATTATACCATAAGCTTACTCATCAATCAGATAATGATCCAATTTGATATAAGATCAATAATATATCTCTTTAATTAAATGTCGTTATTGAAGTTTTTGAACTAATTCAAAATAACAAAGTTATATATAAGGAATTTGATGTAGTTATCGTTTACACCCTGATTAAATCTTGAACTCTTGAAATGAAAACAAATATAGTATAGGAGAGTAAGGATCGATTCCAAGAAGAATTTTAATCTATTAACCGTTATTTAGCACACCAATAAACAAAAAAGGGGATTATGTTAATAAGAAAATTTTTAATAAAATGACAAATTAAATTTGGTAAATAATAAAAGTGAATTGCCATTAAAACTAATATTTGTCTACAGTCACATTCTCCTTTGAAATTACAACTGGAGTTTCAGTTAGAAGAGGAGGCATTAGCGATTCTCCTAGAGATGGAGATGCGGCATAACCGTATGAACTATACTTATGTACTTCTTCTTCCTCTCCTGTCTGGTCGAGTCCACTTCTTCCCTCTCCTTAGGCTTCAAACGCACTCAACCTAATAATCCACTTCCGAAGGATGGAATGATTGTAGGATCAGCCGTAGTCGTAGAAAAATGCTATATTCTTTATATAAAGAAAACAAGTAGCAGCAAGAACCATATATGATAAAGAATTAGAGTCAAGTGGAAGGTTTGATGGAATATGCTTTGGAAAAGAGGACAGTCTTAGAGGAGACCATGCGAATGTTTGAAATGATGACTTCACTTCAATCTCTTCGACTGAACTTGAAGAAGACTTCAATCATTCAACTTTAGCTTCAGAAGGAAGAATGTCACCTTGTTCAAACGAGAATGGCCCCCAAAACAAAACAGAGGTGGGAAGTGAAGGTTTGTAAATGCTCGACCAAGAGGAGAGGAACGAATAGGCTTAAGCCGACTCATGACCCAAGGGCGGGGGTAGGCAACTCTTAATAGTAACTCTGCTCCATAATCTTGACAATTGGAATGCTTGATAAAGAATTATTTTATCAACCAAATATTCATTGTGTTACTCGATTCTTGTCTTTTCTTCCAATTAGCTAATAAAAAATATATAATCTAGCTAATTAATCATTATTCTTTATAACTTTAAATATCATCTAAAATTTAATTAAGACGAAATAAGAGGACAAAATTCTACAGTTGCATTGTTAAATGTTCTTTCTAGGAGCTAACAATTCATAACACAACAAAATATAAACCCTTAGTTGCTACAAAGATTAAGGAGCCTAAACTTTTACATATTAAATATTTAATATAATAGTCGGTTATTTCAATCAACAAACTAATTGTGTACATTAGAAATCATATGAAATAATCATACCACATAAACACAAAAAACAATTCAATGTTTGAATAAATAACACAATCTTCATTAAGACTCAATTATGCCCATCACTGAAGTTCCAAGGGCTTTAATTCCTTTTAACCAATATAAAGGAGCTTAGTCACTAAAGGTCATAGTTTTCCACTAACGTATATTTAAAGCAAAGAAGAACATAATTTATGAAGAAGCTAGAAAATAAAAAAGAATTGAATTCCCATATATAAGTAAATTGCCCTCTATTTTTGTTATTGATTCTGTCTTCTTGTTTTATTTCTTGGCTCAAAAAATTATAACCTAAGATCTGGTCTAAAATGTTTGAGTACGAATTTGAATTCTGGAAGTCGTAGTCATTATTGAACATGCTCATGCCTAGTTGTTAGGAACTTTGTTGTCAAGTTTTGTTTATTACACTAGATGTACCTTAATTTGTGGTTTTTTTTCATTTATTTTATCTTTAGGTCTACCCAAAAAAAAATACTTGAATACAAAAGATAAGTGAATTTGATATTAAACCAAAAATTGTAGGCAAAAAAGGAAATTAAGACTCAAAATAAACATTTAATAGCTCTATAAAATTCTCTTACACTTATCTTTTGCTCGTCTTTGATTAAAATATGCTTAAAACAATATAATAAAATAAGATAAACAAAATGGTTCTGTTAATCCACTTATAATGAAATAAGAGATATTACATACCTTAAGATTCAAATCAATCAAAATTAAATTAACAACACACATCATAATTAAAATTTACAAGGAAATACGTAAAAAGATAAATTAGGACAATCTCCTTCTAAAACATGTATGAAATTTTGGTGAACTTCCTCACTTTTATTACTCATATATTCCACTCATGTATTTAATGGTTAGGTATTCCTCTTAAGTTCTTATAATAAAAATACTTTATTATTGATTGCTTGTGCACCAAATCTCCGTCACTTGGAGAATACATATTTATAAATAAAAAGGATTTTATTTCAAGTTATAATGGGGTTGCAAGTTAAGGTAAGGAATAATAGATAAAAAGGGTTTGAAATTATAAACATTTGTAAAGCATTTAATGAAATTATGGAACAATAATGTGGATTAAACTACAAAATTCACTTCACTCGAAAAATTTCAACAATGACTTTTCTTAAAGAAGATAGAACATAAATGCTTTTTTTTTGTCATTCAAAAGATAATTTTTTATTTTTTAATAAACAAATTATGTTTACAAGGCAATAGCAACACCAATGACTTTCAACCCCATATTTTACAAAAATTCTTCTCACACCATTCAATTCCCATATTCCCCACGCTTAAATTTAAATGTCACTTTAGTTTAATTGCTTTACTTACATCTACAGTTAGGTAAAGATTTAAGAAAAGGTTTAAGCTTGTAATATGGATGTAACTCAAAGGAAAAAGATTTACAGCTCAAAGGGTTTGAATAGAAATATTAAATCGAGTAGGCTATTTAAGCTAAAATTCACAAAAAAAGGAATGCCCTTTTATCATTTTTATGTATGTATATACCAATGTGTTTTCAAAATAGGTCACGACAAGTTCTAGAGAAATATTCACATAAAAGACACACATTTCAAAGAAAAAATAGATTGATATGAATGTTTCAATCTTTTATGGCTCAAAAGCTCACAAACTAATTTAAATTATTTCAATTTCACATTCTCTGTCACTTGGTTCTCAAAGTTTATATAATATTTTTAAATGAATGAATCCCTTGGTATAAATGCAATTCAGTCCATTTAAAATACAATCGATGAAACCACGTGGTGGACTAACATAAAATAAATCAGTTATCATACTGAGATAAACAAAAAAAGTCAATAATAATTAAAACAACAACTAAAACAAAATAAAAAAATAAGGACATCAAAAAATGAAAAAAAGAACAAAACGAAAAACAAAATATAATGAAACCCTATCCTATTCTTAAACCAAAAATAGCCCAAATTGTTACATGCACAATATATATAAAAAAGAGATAAGTGGAAGAACTTCCCTGAATATAGGGGAGAGATAAAGTGAGCACTTATAAAGAAGGGGGACAAGGACACATGAACCTGAGGGTCCATGAAGAAGATCATCAAGTAGTGCTTCGTACATCTCTATTCGTGTTCGATTCCATCAAGTGTGCTTGAATTATAAGGAATGGATAAGCGAAGGAAGAAGAAGGAATACATATTAGATGTTGACTATTAGTTGGGCTTTTCGTAACTGCTAGCCTATTGCATTGTATAGTCTAGGAGGAAGATGAAGCACGCGGACAAGGTAGTATCAAGTTGAAATTGTTATCATATTGTTGTGTGATGATACCCATCTTACCTAAATAATTCAAATTCATGGTTCTATCCCATAAGCAATATGCAAATTAATAACATATTGAGTAATATAAGGTCCTAAGATTAAATGTTTATTTTTCTTTTACACCACAAATTGGAATTATGTGAGCAACTAATAATTAGCTTCTCTGAAATATTACGCTCCACACACCATAGAAAATAAAATTTTACCTTAGCTTAGGCTTCTACGCTATGCTTTCTACATAGAAAGTTATAATCAAAGAACCAACGTAGGTATAGGTTTCTTAAGGTAAGAACTTTTCAAAGCACTATGATTATATGGAGTAGATCAATAGATGATTCGTGCCACATGCCAATAGGTTTAAAATCAAAATTGTAGTCTCATTTTGAACTCACAAATGGTTCTCTTTTAGTATTGGCTTTCTTTACAATTCTAATGGCAATATTAAACTCAGCAATTAAACCAGAAAATTCCCTCCTCGTCATCCTGAATTGAACTATTAGTAAACAAGTTTAAGATCATCGTTAAATTGCAAAATATTGTAAAATACATGAGTTACTTCAATAAAAGTAAGAAATCTCAAACTCATATTATTCTATTAACCCATTCTTATAAGCAACATGTGAAATTCCTCACGATTGTTCATGTCCTCCAGATTCTGAGTACGAATATACTTATAAGGGTAAAATTTTTTGTTCACACAATTCCTATTACATGTTTTTGTCTTGCTTATTAATGAAAATGTTGAATATCCTAATCTTAAGCTTTAATTTACTGGTTAATTTCATCTTCTTCCCTTTTTTAGGTTCAGGAGAACAATGGGCATTGCAAGATGAGGGTTAGTAGTAACTTGCTCTAATGGTGAATGAAATGGCGCTTGTGATTCTGGAAATGATGGTGCTTATTGCAATTCTTGGTGGGTCGATTGAATTAACCTCCTAGTTGTGTGATTTAGGTCTTCCCATGGCCTGTACGATGAAGAGGATGGGTGGAGGAATGCTAGTGACTAAAAGTTAGAGTGACTTCACTATTGGTGAGGATTGAAGATTGTCAGTGAGGAGGGTGTTGGGACAAATTACGAATTAAATCCCACAGGTAAAATAAGCAAGAAAATAACATAGAAAATTTAACATGGTTCATCCTTTAAATTAGGTTACGTCCATGGGCTAAACTCCGAATAACTCTTTTCCTAATGAAAATAGTAGGTACAGAGAGTGAAAATGATACAATAAAATAATGGCGATCTCACACAAGATGTTTCCCAAATTTACTATCCTTAGGATAATATCCTTACTATTTTGTCACTCACCTTTTTTAGAATACAGAGAGTGAAAATGATACAACAAAATAGTGGTGCTCTCACGCAAGATGTTTCCCAAATTTACTATTCTTAGGATAATATCCTCACTATTTTGTCACTTACTTTTTTTAGAAAAATGTTTCTTAAAAAATACTCCAAAAATCACTCTCTTACACAAAATGTCTATCTAATCTCTCTTAAAACTCACCATATTTATCACACATATAATGCTAATGTTGATAATAAAAGAGGGAGGGAGGGTCTTTTATAGACCCTCCACCGCTTTAGCTATAACTTGTAATATAAAAGTTGTAGCTGTCCTCTGCCACAGCTTATATGCAAGATATGCACAGTTTTCATGCAACTTGTGGACAACTTGCATGTACGTTGTTCACAGTTACATGCAGGTTGTTAACAGCATCTTGCCTCTTTTTTTTACACATAAGTATAGGACATTGGCGATACCCATGTAGTCAGTACCACCTTACAGTTCTCCCCCCTACTGGCTACACAGGGATTACTATCATTCCTGCAGATGATCGACAAAACTCAAACTTTCCTTTGGGTCGAATTTTTGTCATCATATTTGATCTATTCTCATCTGTATGAATCTTCTCAAGCTGCAATAACTTCTTCTCTAACACCTATCTCATCTAGTGATATCTCACATCAATATGCTTTGATCTTAAATAGAATGAAGAATTTTTTCCCAAGGTGAACAACGCTCTAATGCTGCGTTTGGTTGCTGTGATCCAGTTTCATACCCTAGCACGACACAGAAATTAGAGACAGAGACAAAACAAAAATGGTGGACAGAAGATTGTTTGGTTGTAGTGGACAAAACAGATAAACTGTATTTGTCTCAAGTATAGTTATGTGTTTGGTTGCAGTAGACAAAACAGAAAAAACTGTGAAAAAGACAACGTTACCCCTGTAGTGTAATTCAATGAAAATCATATATTTATGTGATAATTATGTATTTTAAGGGTTACCTAACTTTTTTATTACTATATTGGACTAATTTAGAAAATGTTATTAAATAAATTAGTTTTTTCAAGTAACAATAAAATGTGTTTGTTTTCCGAAATATTTTTTTAATAAACTAATTTTTTTA
>JAOTAY010000006.1:5620787-5637591 GCA_025629805.1 Erythroxylum baracoense
CATCATCATCATCATCATCATCATCATCATCATCATCATTATTATTATTATTATTATTATTATTATTATTATTATTAAAGTTATAAACTTAATTTTTTGTAAAATTAAATATCTAAAATCTAAATTCTTATAAGAATATTCAACGAAATACTAAGAAATATAATATTCATGCCCTTATAATTTTTTAAATCATACCCTCATAAGTCATTTTACACATCAACAGCTAATACTAAACAACTAATTTTACCAAACATGTTTAATAAACAGCTGATATTATCCGCTAGTCAAATCAGCTAATATAATCAACTATCAGCTAACAGCTAATGCAATCCGTTGTTTGCCAAACAGGGATTACATCTTATTTTTATATTGCTTCTCATCAAAACAATAAACTCATTATTAGTAATTAGGATTTTTTATCATCAAAATATCATTTAGAACTTCTTTTAGTTCATCAAAAAGTGATTGTAATTATTGGTATTCATTTGATGCCCCTTAATATTGAACTATAATGCATAGAAATCAATATTTTTTCGAGTACCCGCATAAACTTGGATCCTTGGGGATTAATACTTCAACCTTTTCAACTCATATATATTTTTAGTTTACTTAATAGGCATTGTTTAAACAAGCAGTTTCAATGAATATGCCCATAATCACCATAAGGTGACACCTCATATAGAATGATTTGAAACTTTATAAATCATATGAATGTGACATATAAAAGTGTGAATATATTTTTAGGTCTTCTTTGGATGTGATGGTAACTAGGAACTCTACTTTAAATATATGAGGATAAAAGAGTCTTCTTATATGATAGTGAGGCCTAACAAATAAATTGGCATAAAACATTTTCTTTTAATGACAATTTGAACTATATTGATTATAAACGTATACCTTCTGCTTATATGGCGACTTATGATAATTAAAAGTTTGTTTCATATCATTTTGATAATAAAAAAAGTTTATATAAATGAGAAAAATGATCATGCTCTTTTAGTATGGAATTGCATGAAAATTATGCTTATTTTTGCCTTGAATGTTCGGCCTTTTAGGTTTAAAACATAAACCACATATAAATATATAAAATTTCCTTTTAGCTTGAGACCTAAAAGATAATGCATGAACATTGAAGTTTTCATGTCTAAAATTGAATGTTATATGCTCATATGATGACTTAAGCAATAGCTCATCTTTATACATATTCTTTTCTTTCACAAAAATTATTTTAGCATTGGATGATGCACTTATATAAATGTACCCAATACTTTGACTATAATTTGAGAACTTTTGGCATCTAAGAATGATATTCAAATTTTCATTTTATATAGTGAATTTGGACAAGGAATTTTTTATGTAAATAATCTCCTTTTTCATTGCATCATTTTCTTCCAATAAACCAAACTCATTATTATCAGTAATAACCATACCTTGGATTCTACCATATAATGCATATCACATTTCAATTTGTCAATATTAAGAATGTATACACTTATGACTTTTTGAACCATTTTATATTGGTAAGATAATTTCTTCCTTTTCAAGCTTTTCGTTTCTAACATTTAATATGATCTTTATTAAAAAAACATCATTGTTATCATCATAATTATTAATGTCAAGAGATTATGAACTAGAGGATACCTCATCATTACTTGACATAAACCACATATGAGCTACCCCTTATTCGATTCTCTAATTTCGAAATTTCTTACATTATCTAGTTTAGTCTTGAGTGTTTTCTTCTTCTTTTTGTCCTTCTTCTTCTTTTTACTCTATTATTAATTGTCATATGGATTTTCATCAAGAAAAAATTGATTAATATTAATATCATTATGATATTCATTAATATATTTAAGATCAAGTATTTGATAAATATTATGAGTATTATGACACGTTTAAACTTTAGAAAGTACATTTCTATCTAGCGCAAAAAATGAAATGTCCATCATTTAACTATTTAACGAAATGAGTCTATTATCATTCCTATTCCACTCATTCTTCTTTATAACGTCTAATAAATCAAAATATTTAACCAAGAGAAAGACTTTTATCCTAGGTCTCCAAAATAAGTAATTATTTCTATTCAAAATAATATTAATATCTTGACCCGCATGGCAAAAAATAAATCAAATTGTGTCATAGTGAACTTTACTCAAAAGTTGCTAGAAATCTATACAAGGTTGAATGAGACCTACTCTAATACTAATTGTTAGTCCTCATATGGCACAAGAGAGGGGTGTGAATTGTGTATATTTACTTTTTGCCTATTTTTAAAACTAATGAATGATTATGGCAGATGCAAATAAAATAATTTCATATCAAACATAATAATAGTAAAAGAAAGTAGGTAAAGAGAGAGAAATTTGATTTATAGTGGTTTAACCAAACAACCTTTAACTTACGTCTACTCTTTAAGTTTTGTTTGGGAATTCACTATCTTCTTCCTTCAATGAATGACTCTTTTTTTTTTGGTACAAGTGAAAAGAAACCCTTAAATCTTCTTGCTTTGCAATAGGTGAACAAAAAACAATCATCTTGCTTTGCCGTGGGTAAAGAATAACCTTTTGCAAATCTTATTAAAGGTCTAAAGGAGCCCTCACCAAATGTACCTTTACAATTTACCAAATTGCAACAATTTCATAACCATAGAACTTAAAACTTATCTCTCCTTATCACATTAATAAACAAAGGCTCGATATATATTATGCAATGCATATATACTCTTTATAACCTCTTAAGGTTCTTAAAAGCTCTCTAGTATACCAAAAGTTTCTCTTATAACTCGCTTGTGGTCTTTTCTACTCAAAATAACCTAAAATAATCCTTAAAAACAAAAATTATTTTTTACCAAGACTGGTAACAATATCATTAATAGATCATTTTAGCATATTGATCAATTAATATGTAATAAATATGGTCAAAATTCACATTATATGTTTTTAAAAGACAATGGTCTACTATCTGTCATGTCGGTCAACCAATCTATCTAAAACCTTAACATTGGTCATCAAAATTACTATATTGATTGACCAAACTTCTTTAAACAAATTTCTCAAAGTTTCTCAAGTTCTTTTAAAGATCAAAACACATTCCTTTGACAAAAAATTAATCCAAAACTATTTCAAAAGTTTCTCGATGGTATTTAAATGTACCAAAAGATTTTTTTAAGCCTTCCTAAATTTTCTCTTGATTATGAAAAAGTATATGTATTATGTCATAAGTGAAAATGCTCATAAATTGATTGATCTCCTAATTTACTGAAATGACTAAGATACGGTTACAAGAAGAATAAAACAATAAGCTTAAATCTTGATATGTTTGATCCCTTCTTGTTCTTAGTTATTCGCCTGAGTTCTCTTAAAACTCTCCTAAGTTGCATATGTACTCTACTTTGGTCATTTTTCTTGATTATTTGAATGCTCAATTGATTTAGTTTTCTTGATTATTTGAATGCTCAATTGATTTAGTTGACTCTTTTTCGTACTTTACCCTTCCATTAAACTTGATCTCTCATATATCAACTTATTAATATCACCAAGGATAAAAAATCATTAGTAGTAATATTTTTTGTTATCATTAAAACTATAAGTTATAACCTCATTTGGTCCGTAAGTATCTCTAAATTTCTTTTAGGGTAAAATATACAAATTTTTCTACTAATTTACTATTCTAATTATTATAAATAATATTGTAATATTAAATAAAAAAGATCTTTTATTAATTTTTTATTAAGTTGCTAATATAAACTATTTCATAGCTTACTATAATGCAATTGATTGTGTGTGTGTGTATATATATATATATGTATGTATTACTAAGCAAACCTTTAGCCTTACATCATAATTCAAATAATAAAATATATTATTTTAATCATTACTTAATTATATTTTGAAAACTAATTTTTGTTATTTTATTATGCAATAGAGCTTACAGGACATAGATGGCCACGACTTGCAAGTCGCACAATATTTTCCTTAGAATAATTTGATAAATACTTAATAAAAAGTCTTCACCTGGAGTTTTTAGTATTATAAAGTTCTTTTTTTTAAAAAAAAAGGCAATTTAAATTTTAATGTTTACACTTAAGTTTAACTTAAACCCAAACATTTTAGAGCATTGCAAAAGAATCTTAACATTTCAAAAACATTTAACTTAGACATTAAATTGATATAATCGTAACTCTTATTCCATCAATTTTACCCAACCTAGAAATTTTATTATTTATAAAACGTCTATTTACCAACTAGAATCCAATTCACAAGAAGTTCACAAAGAATTCTTATATTATTGAAATGTATACAAATTACGCTATATTGTATTAACGTATTATTGATAGACATTCTTTGTAGTGGGCATTAAAAATGTCAATTCGCAAATTCGGATTAATCCAATCGAAATTCTACGTAAAGTTAAGGCCCGAAAGGGCAGCAGTCGTTAAAGGTTGGCCTGGTCCAAGCCTATATGACTTGTATTTAGATTGGATTCTAACAATCAAAGTACTAATATTATGAGATGTCATATTCTCAATATGAGATTTAAGAATGGCACATTTAAGGCTTATTCCAAATACTATATAGAGCAAAACTATTTCCAAAACCTTTGAAGTAGCTATACTCAACTCATCAAATATGCAGAAGCTGAACCATTAACGAATTTGATTGAACGGAAACAGAAACTACGTTGTTTGCTGATATCAAAACGGCATTGCATGCAAGTTCTAATGGCAAAACCAAAGTTTTACAAGACCACCAACTTCATAGCTAAAACAAAATGATGGGCTTTCCACTTTGACGAAAACGTTATACAAAGGTAAAGCTTGTGTGAAATCAAGAGTGCGAAATCCGATACCAGAATTTCCACATGACGACTCTGAAAACCATCTGCCCTGTGGGTTTTTATGTCCAGTCTTCCCTCTTTCACAAGCAATCCACGAAGAACCCGAAACATGTTATAAGCTAACAAAATCAAAGGTCTGATCAAAAGCTTCAAAAGAAATTGTTACGTGCAGACATAGGACTCCTATTTTCTCTTCTTCTTCCATGAAACAAACTCCAAAGACTCAAGTAGTTACAGGGCAGGCATTGATGCAGAATGAACAAGAGCTGGACCGAGGAGGTCATTGCACAGACTTGCCCCTTCACTATTCTTGTTCTCTGCTCCTGGGCTTTGTCCTGCACTGCTGTTTGAAAGTGAACCAAATGAAGCCTTCTGCAAGACCCCAGTTGGAGAAGTATTTAACCTAGGACTACTGTCCCATCCCTCCAACATAAGATTAAGTGCTGATGAATTCTTACACTCAGCTGCACCATTAGTCGTATTATGCAAAACCTCTCCAAGGGGACCACCCATTGAAGTTTCCCATGAGATGGGAATCCAACTCGCTTGTCTTTGGTTTGGTTCATTTAGTACGGTACCAACTCCGAGTCCCATCGGTATCGGATCCAATTCGCGAGACAACCTTAGAGGGGACAGAGCGGTTTTCTCATTGTTTGGCGAGGAATTGCAGAACATAAAGTCCGTCGGAGCCATAGGTATTGAAATAGATAACTGAGTTCTGTCTGACTGCATATCAAGCTCAGGCCAAGAACCAGCAGAGCGATCAGACTGGTTTTTTGGCCAATCATCCATGAATTGGCGGAGGGAAGATTGAGAAACATTTTCCTGGTCACTCCCATTCTGAGAAGATCCATAGTTTCTGCCACTTATCAAAGACGAGCTCTTCTGCTGAGGTTTGAGGAGGGAATCAGAGGTGACAAGTCCAAACTCTTCAGTAATGCTCTTCCTGACATTAGTAAACCAATTAAATATATGTTATCAAATTCTGCACTCAATAATATTTGAGAAGAAGTATTCGATTTAATCATTGTCCCGAACTCGTCTAAAGAGTACTATAAACACTTGTATTAACAGTCGGAGTATTATTCAAGCCAAAAACATTTTCCTTTTTAAGCAAAGTGAACGAATTGGAAGCAAATCATTACGTCAAAAGAAATTTTTGCAAAGTTGTGAATCAAATGCAAATTTAATGCAAAGAGGGATCAACTCAAGAGGACGTTGTAATCAGAATGGCAAAGAAATACGATGCCATCGTTGCTTCAACTGAAGAATATACACCGGGCTACTAGTACAAGTAATGGGTTAATTGGGATCGCATGAGCTACAAATATCGTAGTGAGGACAGGAATTGTTGTAGAAAAATCTCAAACAAATTTTTATCCGGAGGTTCATCAATTAGTCTAAGGAGTGAAGGCAATCACAGCGTGGGAAACCAAGAAGATGGAAGCCACAACAAGATGTTCATACGGGAAAGGTCAAATTTATCCAGATGTTATTTCCCGACGTAAAGGGAAGAATTCCAGTTTTGGATAACATAGGGAAAATGATTATAATCTTAGTTTTGAGATGAATCATACCAGAAGGAAAAAAAGAAAAAAAAAAGAAAAATTGCAGACATCTCATCTTGCTATCTGCTTTTTTTACTGTGTAGAAATTGAAGGACTTTGGACTTGTTAATTTCACAAACTAACAGAAAATGTTACCTGCAAAAATATAATCTCAGATATGACGTGCTTAATGGAGACCAAAGAGTAATAATTCTAAAGTTGTAACCTTTTACCTGCTTATGGGATTGGCAGACGAAACATTAGACGAACTAATAGTCTGCAAATGATGGTGTGCAATGGTGACGCTATTGGTTGGGCCGTCTCCGTTTCGGGGACCAACCACCGGTGCAGATGTGGAGGTGACAGCGGTTGCCGACTTTGCACCAATGGTAGAAGTGACGGTGGCAGCGGCTGAATGGCCGGTTTGACCTTCCACAGGCTTTCTTGAACGATGGCGACCTCTGTTCATATGCCGCTCGCAATATTTCTGGTCAGCGACAGCATCTCTCGAGCACCGCCATTTCTTTCCATCTGTTCTACGACACCGCCCAGGCTCTGGATCGGTGTTGCTCGAGAATCCCAGATGGAAACTACCCCATGGCACTGGGTTTGCAAGTTACATATATTCACAAGGAGCAACCCATGTCAGCATGGTAAACAAGGTCTGGATTTTCAGTGTCCAACTGAATAAAAAATGAAACTGCTGAAATTTGGGCCTTTTGAAAAGGATTAAGTTGATACAAAAGTTGATACTTAGTTTTCGGTGCAAATCTTGTAGGGTCGCTACTCGCTAGAATACTTGAACGGAAACAAAAAGCATTAAACGGTGACTTCTCTTCTTCCTTTTTTTTTTTTTGGAGAGAGAGTTGAAACATTTTACTGCATCAGTTCTCAGCACACTAGTGAAAATTTCAATCTTGACTTAAATTCTCCCTAAACTCACGCTTGCACGCATTCGGGCAGCCAATGGAACTGTCAGTATGAAAATGAACATATACAAGAAAGAGAAAGGTAAATTTTGCGCGGAGGAAAGTTTCTTACATGAATTGTGTCTGAGAAATCCGCCTGGAAAGCTAGAGAATCCTACAGAATCAGCAGCTTTCCTTATAGGGGTGAGTAATTGAGATGGTATAGGTACATTCGCAGTTATGTATTTGTAGATCAAAGCCTGATGTTCAAGTTCCATCCATTGTGACTGAGTAAATGGCCCTTTTGCCTCTGAAAAAAGTCCATGCATACTTCCAGAGCTAATAAAGCTTCCAGAGTTGTATCCTGAGAGAGTAAACAGCAACAAAAGAGATTTAATTGCAGAATGTTTAACCCATATCAGTACAAGCTGGAATAAAAGCTTTTGTCTGAGATAGAAAAAGCAAAGAGAGACTTATAGAAAGGGACTCTGGCAGATACCCAAAATATCCAACTTGTCTGAAATATTGTTTCAGGGAATATGCAATAGCGATGGAGAAAGATGAAAGACGAAATGTAGAAAGGAAATATGAGAAAACCCAGAATTTTCTTTTCTTTTTATGCTGCTCCGCTCTAATGATATCTTCAAACATCTTTCAAGCTTTGTCAATGGAGATCATATCTTAGATTAAGTAGCCACGACCAGTCATCTCAACACAGGAAGACAAAGATTTGTAAGAGAGAACGGAATCAGTTTTGCTACTTTTACTTGACAAGACTTGTAAATAAGACTAAACCTATATGTCGTTGAAATGAATTTCCACTGTTCCCCAGAATCAAAACCCAGACAACCAATAGCATCTTATATAATCATTCTAGACGTCTAATCCACACAAAACTACCTAAAATCTTATTTGAAAGAGAACGCCAAAAACGAACAGTTTTCAAAAACTAAAAATCTCGTCTTTGAATAGTATATCAGCGCCTTAAAGATTCTTCTAAAACCATTGCTTCCCCGTGGGGAAACATAGGCACAACTTAATTTATTTAACACAATAATAGCGATCCCATATTCCAAACGCGGTTAAAGCCTTCAAATGTTGCTTAAGGGTACCTGTGTTCCTATTATAAGCAGAAGTAAGGTGAAAGTAAGGTAATGGCAGATGTGGAGGGATCTTCTCAGGCTCTGATTTGGAACATGAGAAGCTTAGCATTTGTTGCGGTTGCTGTCCATCAGCGAAGAGACTGCTACTATATTTCAGTGACCCGTTTCTTTGAACAAACGGCATTGACTCGGTTTTGGACAGTTTAGAGCCCCTCCAATCATCTTCGTCTGTTCCAGATCTATCTTGCTTGAGAAACCCAGATCCGTACCACTTCGGTTTTGTCTCAGGATCTGAACTAGAGAGAGTTGCAACACCGGCAAGGTTAGTGTCCGAACCCACAAATCCTTCCAAACCCACCATCCCAAATTCCATGTGGAAACAAGCAGCGCAAGTAAAACTACACCACCTCTGAAGCTAACATTATTTGATTAAAGAAAAAGACTGATGCTTGAAGTTCTGTAAACAGAAGCATTTTAATGGAGGATATGATATGGTTCAACCTTATATCAGCGGAGACTAAAAAGACCCAAGATGGTTTTTCTTAAAGAAAGTCGATGCCTTCGCAAAGACAAAATAATTTCAGAGAGATATAGATATAGAGGGATGGTAAGAGAGAAGGGGGCAAAACAAACCAAATAGACAAAGGCTTATATGCATACATATCTGTGTATATATATATATATAAATAATAAACTATGCATTGTAGGATTTATTATTATAAGTGATGGAGCCAGCAAAAGAGCTTAAGAAACAAAAAGTGAACAGAAAACCGCATGCATAGCATATGAATTCCTCTACTTTGTGTGGGTTGCAAAAAGTCCAAACACTTCTGATGTTCTTCGAACTCAAATAATCTGACAGTTAGAGGTGAAGACGTGAAGTAGCTTAGTTATGGAGTCTCGGGATACTGAAGAAAAGTTATGTTATATCGTTAACAACGTTGATTAGTAGAGCAATGGAGAGTGTGTAACAAGACTTGACCTAATGCTTTCTGTCTTGCAAAGTCCGCTAGCTAGTAGCGTCTAGCAGTTTCAACTTTCAATACGCGTCTCTATTATTACCTTCTCCCTCTTCTTAAAGTTGAAAGGGGTCGAAGTTGTGGTTTAGGTGCGGGGGACGGGATCAGATCCTATTATGATATTTTTATAATATTTTATTAAATTTTATTTTTATATTTATATAAATTTAATGTAAATATACGAATGAAATTTAATAAAATATGGTTAAATTAGAATAAGTGATACAGAAAAATTGATGGAACATAAACGAGAGATACATAGCCACGTGACATACGGACGCCTCTCTCTCTCAAGATTTCTAACCTCACTTGTCCTATACTAACACCCCATACATAGTTCCATTCTCTCACGGTCCCCTCCAGACAAAAATGCTGACTTAATTATATTTTTACCTTTTTTTCTCTCTTTCATGCAGTAAAAATACTATTCCTTATAAATAGGCCTTTGTTTAATTTAGTAGTTATTAAATTACTAAATTAATAAAATATAAAACAATAAATAACATTTAACTGTATTACATTATAAACTTTTCTTCTAAACAATATTTATTATATTACATTATGAAAATTTTCATCATTCTCAAATAACAATTTTCTAATATTACATTCATTTACATTCTATTTTATTATAAATCATTTCATTGGATTAAAAACTTTACGTCCAATTAAATAGACCATAAAGTTTCAAACTAAGTCAACTTTGCAATGTACCTTTTCCAGACTTATTTAAAAGATTTTCAAGTGTAATTTATTGAAAATAAAAATATGTTAAATATACTAATCCTAATTAGTTTGATTTTTTATACATTTTAAATTAATATTTTTTTAAAAACAATTGATCTGAAATATGTATTATTGAAAGTTTTATTGTCATTATCATTAAAATAAAAGTATTAGTTGGTCAAAGATGCCGTGATTCTGGTGTTTAATTTCTTATTGCTACTTGGGAGGAGGAGATCTTATATAATAGTCATAGGCATTGAGATGTTGGAAGACGTACACTATATGAATAGGGTGGTTGGGGTCGGGGATGGAGGACAGGAGGAGTTTTGTTTTTAGAATATAAGAGAGGTTTCGTAGAAAACATGCTAAACATGGATACTACGGTAATCCGTAGCACATGCCTTCCTCGTAGACTCGCAGTAGCCTATTGCTTCTGGTCCCTGCCTTCTTTTGTTTATCAGCAACAAGGCAAGTCCTATTTGTCACCTGCTTTGCTTCCTTAATATTCGTTACACATGTCATGCTCCAATCACTTTTGTACAGTTTTGTATAAGGAACCTAACTAGTTTTGGATTGCATAAAAATTGAAATTAGTGAACAAAAAAAGTACAAAAGAGAGAATGTTTCATTAAACATATGAAATTTTCTTTTTACTATTATTAAATGTATAATTTTAAAAACAACTTATCATTACATCTTTTCAGACTTTACGTATTAATGAAATTTTTACTTATTGTATATAATAATCTCGTTAATTAACTTTTAACATATTCCACGGCTACTTTGGGAACATATATTCCATCACTCATCAAGCATTTTTTAATAAGGAAATAAAAACAAAAAATATATATTTCCTCCTATAAAATTCAGCATCATTATTATATTAGGTTAAATGGTATATTTCATCTAACCAGAATAAATAATGTGGGTAAATAGGCCGGCGAAGGACCTGCTTAGTGATGATCATTTGCCATTTGGTCTTTCAACCAGCAATGTTGTGAGATGATGAAGAACTATTGCTGGAATCCATAAATGGACAAACTAGTCACAGCTTTGTATCCTTTAAGTGTCAAAGACTGTGAGTGTAAGATCTACTGCTAAAAATATCACCCTCTCTACAGAGGTAGAGCAGCTGCTCCTATATTTTCCTTGCCTGCTTACTTGCCTCAGTTCCTTTCTTGAGTGAGTAACGCCGAACACTTCCATGGAATTTAGCGAACTCCCGGAAATAGATTGCACTCACCTTATCACTTTTGTTAGTTACAAACAAAGGAACTTTTTTATTATCAACTCATATTATTAGCAAAAGTAAAAGATGAGAGCTTTTTATGTTATTTTACTTTTAAAAGAATTTTATCTTTTATATTGTGGATTATTAAAAATTAATTATATGTTATTAACAATTTTACAAAGATTTTTAATTAATTATTTGTTGTGTTATTTTAATATAAATCATTCTATAATCGACTCCTATAAAAGATATAATTAATTATTTGTTACATTGTTATCCTAGCAATGTAAAAGTTATAAAAGAGTAACTTTTACATTGCTAGGATAACTCTTATACGGTAATTAATATGGATTCCAAGTAACCTTGAAAAATTGCAGGAGGCAGTGTTTCGCAAACTTTTTGACTCGTTTCTAGCAAACAAAAAAATCAGAAAAATTAAAAGAACAAAAAATAAATTAATATCAAGATTTGATAACGCAGATCGGCACACCTTGCTTACATCTGCGGGGCATTCACCCAGATTAATACTTTCACCGAAGTACAATAGATTTACCCAAAGCTTTACTGAATCGACACTACTCAACCATTCACATTATCTCTCAACTTCGCTTTCCATGAAAAATTTACACTCCCAATAACACGACCGACTCATATTAACCTCGTAGAAGATTTTTCTAAACAACTATTAATTAAAAGATAATTAATAAAAATAACTAAAGTAATAAATCAACTAAAAATAAAAACGTAATACACTTGAGATAAAAGAACCTTCCCTATATTCAACATCCCGAAATATATCTGAATAATTGTCTACCAACTGGACTAATTTACGCCAGCTCCAGAATCAAACCACGGCTGCTTAGTTAACAGTCGACACACAACAGAACGTACACGCAATGCCCAAATACCTTCCAGTCAAAAGTCACTCCAATTGATGAAGGTTCAACGTAAGTGACCTCTAAAGTAATTAATGCAGGAGCGTGAATCTACCAAGGTTGAAATCACACACCCGCACACGCATAAACAAAGACACTCCCAATCATGTGCTACTCCAACGATTCAATATCAAAAACAAGAACTCCAAAGTTATTCACTCACACAAATCATCCAACTCAAATAATCCCAATCAAAACCATGTGGCACACGACATACTTACAAATCAAAAGACATCCATATGTCTTTTACGCATAAGCAAAGGAGGACAAGTCTTGATTCAACAAACAATTAAACCACCGCGTATGTACAACCCAAAAAAAACACACCCACACCTTCAACTGTGTTTTTCCAAAATATAATTAACGCAATCTACACAGTTGACACACCACCCACCAGATTCACTTCAGCCATACATCAACGTAATCCACCACACGTCTTCTCAAGATACATATTTTATTCAAGATAGGATTCTATAACATCTAGAACATTATCCAAAATAGCTTTTTGAATCCAGGTCAAACAAGGATTATTGATTAGCTATCATCATCTAATTAATATCTTATAGGTCCAATTAATAAAGAATGCCAAAACTAATGACTTAGAAATATAACATATATCCCAACAATCTTCCTCTTTTTGGCATTGTTTGTCACAAATATGAAACTCCTCCTAAATAACATAATTGGACATATAAGTATCAAATTCATATGACAACTACTCTCCCTTAATCAAATATCAAGTTCCAAAGAACATTCCAATTATCCAATCATTCAAATTTCTCTCTCTTGGGACAAAAAGATGTCAAAAAGTAAGACTAATAATCACAAAGATACCTTAAAATCTTCCCCTGAATTGAACAATCACCAAAAGCAATCTGATGTCTCCCTTTTGGAACCAAATATTGTCAAAGTGCAGAATCATAAGAATCAGCAATAGGTGCAGCGGAAGAATCATAAACACGTCAAGATGACAATTTACGATCATTCAAAACACCGAGAGATATGCCCGAAAGAGAGAGAGATACCCGAGACAGAGGCCTGTACTGATGAGGAAGCTGAAGAGTCTTCAATGGAGCCAAATAAAAGTCACAATACAAACTACTAAAAAGATGAGACGACAATGACAACGTAAAAATTAAAGAAAAACTAAAGAAGACAAAAAAAATTTACGCAACAAAAAAAAACTTCAAAGATGTAAAGTACACTGTCCCTGTGTCTCTCGAAGAAATTCAAACCTGGCCTTATTCCTTATCATATTATCTTTGTCATCGATTTCTTCTTCTGAAGTAACTGACTTATCCTTAGTCTGACCAGTTTCTTTAAATCCAGTAACTAACTGTGAATCTGAACGCTTTCTTGTTTTTCCTTCACTATGCCTTTGTGCCTGTCCTTGACCATTTCTAACCTAAGTAGAAAGGTTAATTCTAAAATCTATATGAGGGATATAGGGTCCTTCGATTTTGGCTTCTTTGAAACAACATCTGCAGAACATGTAGCATTTTGGCCTTATGTGCCCGATAATTCCGAAAAAATGACATATGGGTACAAACCTTCGATTCTTCCTCGAAGATTCTTCTTGGACAGATTTGGATATGTCATCTTTCTCATCATTCACCTTGGAACAGTCACCTTTGTTGCCAATGCCTTTAAGATCCCCTTTAACCTTACCGATTTTCATTAACTTTTCTAACTTTTCTGTACCTCCATTCAACATCCTCAATCCCTTTTTGATATTTACTAGTTTCAGTCTAGCTTAACTAAGCTCATATAAAGTTGACTTCAATTTCTTCTCCAAATCTTCAATAGTATTCTTCATAGAGAAGTTTTCTTCCTTCAATCTTTCATTCTTCCTACATGTTTTTACCCATTTTTCGTACATTAATTCGTAAGTCTCATAAAATTTCTCCTTTTTATCACCTAAACCACTTTCATCGCTGTCATAATATGATATTAGGTCTTAAGCTGAGTTGTTTGTGTTTTTATTTAAAATTTTCAAATTTCTCCCTTTTTCGTCTTCAGTTGCTTCATTTTCAGTTTTTGTTAAGCAAGTAACTGGACTTTTGCTATGTAAAACAACTAACGCAACACCATTAGCGATTTCTTCTTCACTACCATACTCACTTTCGGATTCATTCTCACTCCAAGTGCTTCTATAGGACTTCCCTTTTCTCTTCTTCAAAGTGTTAACACATTCCGCTTGCACATGTCCGAAACCTTGACACTCATGACATTGAATTTTTCTCATATATTTCTTTCATCCTTTTGAGTTTTCCCTTGTTGTTTGAAATTACTATTTGATGAGCTCCCACTATTTTGCCTAAAATCGGATCTATCTTTCTTCACTTTCTATAGTCACTTGCTGAAATTTCTTGTCAATAATTTCATATACTCATTTTCATCAGATTCATCTTCTACATCATTTAGGTCTTTTCCAGTTTCAACTGGTAATGTCAACCCTTTGCTCTTTTCTTGTTTGCCCCTCATCAAATTCATTTCGAAATTGGTAAGGATTCCAATTACTTTCTCCAACGACAAGTCATTGATGTCATGAGTCTCCTTGATTACTGCAATTTTTAGAATAAATCTTGGAGGTAGTGATCTCAACGTCTTCTTGTTTAGTTTCAGATTGGAATATTTCTTCTCGAGTTGAAGTGCCTGATTCGCTATATTGCTCAATCTTTCATGAAAGTCCCCAATAGTCTCATTTTCATCCATCTTTAGTTCTTCAAACCTCACAGCTAACATCTGTAGTTTTGACGTCATCACAAATTTGGATCATTCATGAATACTCTGTAAAGTATCCCACATTTTTTTAGCCGACTCACAGGCTGATATCATTGAGAAGCGTCTTTCATCAACAACACTGAAAATTGCGTGCATTACTTGTGAGTTTCCAAGTGCCCTCTCTTCTTCGGCTCTTGTCCATTCAGGTGGATCTTTTAGAACTGTCTCTCCCTTATCGTCAGTAATCATCAGATGTGTCCAACCATATAACACCGAGTTCTATGCTCTTGGTCCCTGTGCCTAAATAAAGACCCTTATCCGTGATTTCCATGCAAGATAATTAGAACCGTCTAACAACGGTGGCCTAATAATTAATGCTCCTTCTCTTATAGTCATATTCGCGAAACTAGAATCTGCACCAACTCGCAACCAAGTTTTGAAATGGTAACCTTTTCTAATACCAATTGAAAAACCGCAAAAAGTAGTAGCTTCGCAAACATTTTTATTCTTTTATAGCAAATAAAAAGAATCAGAAAAATTAAAAGAACCAAAAATAAATCGACATCGAATTTGTTAACGCAGTTTGGCACACCTTGCTTACGTCTGCGGAGCCCTCACCCAGATTAATACTTTCACCGAAGTACAATAGATTTACTCAAGGCTTTACTGAGTCGACACCACTCAATCCTTGACACTATCTCTTAACCTCACTTCCCGTGAAAGATTTTGACTCCAATAACACGACCGACTCGTGTTAACCTAGTCAGAAGATTTTTTTAAATAACTATTAATTAAAAGATAATTAATAAAATAACTTTAAGTGATGAATCAACTAAGAATAAAAATAGAATACACTTGAGATAAAAGAACCTTTCTTATGTTCAGCTTCCCAAAATATATCTAAATAATTGCCTACCAGCTTGACTAATTTACGCCAGCTCCAGAATCAAACCACGGCTGCTTAGTTAACAATCGACACACAATAGATCGTACACGCAATGCCCAAATACCTCCCAGTCAAAAGTCACTCCAATTGATGAAGGTTCAACGTAAGTGACTTCTAAAGTAATTAATGCAGGAGCGTGAATCTACCAAGGTTGAAATCACACACATGCACACGCATAAAGAAAGACACTCTCAATTGTGTACTACTTCAACGATTCAATATAAAAAACAAGAACCCCAAAGTTCTTCCTTCAAACAAATCATCCAGCGCAAATAATCCCATTCAAAACCATGTAGCACATGACACACACAACACACTTACAAATCAAAAGACATCCATATGTCTTTCACGCGTAAGCAAAGGAGGACAAGTCTTGATTCAACAAACAATTAAACCACCACGTATGTACAACCCAAAAAAAATACACCCGCACCTTCAACTGTGTTTTTCCGAAATATAATTAACGCAATCTACACAGTTGACACACCACCCACCAGATTCACTTCAGCCATACATCAACGTAATTCATTACACATCTTCTCAAGATACACATCTATTCAAGATAGGATTCTATAACATCTAGAACGTTATTCAAAATAACTTTTTGAATCCAAGTCAAACAAGAATTATTGATTAATCATCATCATCCAATTAATATATTATAGGTCCAATTAATAAAAAATGTCAAAACTAATTACTTAAATATATAACATATATCCTAACAAACCTAATTTTGGAATCTAAAACTCAGTTGAATTGACAACGAGGAGTGGGCCTAATGGCTTGAGCTTCTCACTTAAGACTCTCCTTTACAGGAGGTCTTGAGTTCGAG
>JAOTAY010000006.1:5637691-5650628 GCA_025629805.1 Erythroxylum baracoense
CCTCTAGGGTTCTTGGGGTGGGGTCTTAGAGGCTTAGGATTAGTCCGGCAAAGCCGGGATACCTAATGTAATCAAAAAAAAAAAAAAAACTCAGTTGAATAGTTGTATGTTCCCTTTTCTCCGGGCAGTGACCACGAGGATTCAACGGGTCTCGCTAGAACAGTGGAAGCGGAAATCATTTGCAAACGATATTCTTTTGACGTTTTCATTTCTTCCAATAATTACGACCTATGCATAATTCCATATATATGTGTGAAGAAAAGAAAAAGAAAAGAACCAAAGAAACAAGCACAAGAATGATTGGAAGATATTTATAAAGGGGACGTCGAATCCACATGGGCCACAGTTTTAGATCCTCTTATTTATGGAAGTGTCTCATAGTTCAAATGCCAGTGGCTCTCATTGCCAAAAGCAAGTACACGAATTATAACAATTTCCAAGAAACTAACTGCATTTGTGATTCAAAAGCGTAAAAGACTAACTAGAACTCTATAGTTAATAATCTAAATTATTTTAAGAAGTGACTTAAGAATAACTACTTGAATTTCTCAAGCATAAACTACTTTTATTTCGACTTGTCCCTGTTCCAGGCAAATAGACTATATAAAAAGCAAAAGATGGCACTCTCAGATGAAAAGAGACTTCCGTCGTTCGATTTCGTAGATCATGAAAGCATTCTTCTTTTTTGTATGTCAATGTCACGGTGCTGATTCCAGATAAAATCTCCGATGTACCGAATCATTTATAATTTATTCACAACCACCGAATAGTGCAAACGAGATTTGGTTGCAGTATCTTTAAATTCATATCGAAGAATAATTTGCTATATTTGAAAGTGAATCCATGAATGAGTCAGTGGAATAGTGCACCGACAACCTTCAAGTTGGTGGGAATTTTTTCAGGACATCAATTTGCTTCACATGGCAGTATTAAGTAAATCAATCAATCCCTGTATACGGTCTTGTGTGTTTCAGAAAGCACATTCTTGCAACTTGTTTAAGTTCATTATAACTTAAAAAGAAGAAACGGAAA
Source organism: Erythroxylum baracoense (assembly GCA_025629805.1). Classification (NCBI taxonomy): domain Eukaryota; kingdom Viridiplantae; phylum Streptophyta; class Magnoliopsida; order Malpighiales; family Erythroxylaceae; genus Erythroxylum; species Erythroxylum baracoense. The sequence goes on from JAOTAY010000006.1 coordinate 5,638,724, forward strand.
TATAATGAAAATTGAAAAAAAATAGAGGGAGAGAGCAACTATATGTCATGAGAAAGGAAGCATGCTTGTGTAATCCTTGTCAAAAGCTTTTAAGGCTTGGAAGACAGCTTATTGACGGGGCCACAGGAGCCAGTTAACGCAGCATGTCCATTGAAATTATTGGAAAACTTATAGCTCAAAGCTAAAACAATCCTCAATAATTGACTCCTTCCATTCTATGCTTGCTCATCAAGCAACCTCTCTTTTACTTATTCTTTTTCTTCCCATTTTTCAGGTGACATTACATGGTACAATTACGGAAAAATAAGGCAGCTGTTAAGGCAACTAGGAAGTCGTAAACAGTAGTTTCGATCTTATCTCTTACAAATATAATGTTTCGAATCGGTGTAAGTAAAACTAAAACCAAAAGGATGAAGAGAAAAAGGAAAAGCAATCTCTATCATCATGATATCATATAATAGAGAGGCAGAGGTTTGAGTTTGACATTGACGTGTCAGCAGAGGGTGTGCCCACAAAGTGCAGAAAATAGTCTGAAAAAATAGTAATAATAACGAAATGAATGACAAGTCGAGGGTGGTGGATGTTGTTGGGCTTTGTGAGTAGAGAGAAGAAGTTCGCTTCCCAATTGCCGACAGCTCTCGCTTGGGCCCACACCCAACCCTCGTTGTCCCCACTTGCGTCACTGGCACTGGGCCCACACGAGCACCCACTTGCTTTTACTTTGATATTTTCAAGGCATTTCCGTGCCAAGCGGTGGACCTCCATCTCCGTAGTAACAGTTTACGTTTTCATCTGTTTCGCATGTTGAAGTGAGTTCAGGTCAGGTATGTGAATCAGATTTAATAAAATAGACCTAGAATGCTGCCTTGACACCTTCTTTTTTCTTTTTTATAATTTAAATTTAATAAATACAGTACCCATTAAAATGTTATTAATTTTTTGGTATATTTAATTTTTAAAAATTAAAAAAGAATGCTTGACATAGAAAAAAGCAAAATAATAAAGGCATGGGTCAATAACAAGGAGGAAATGGTATGGGGACCCTTGAAGAAGTGACGACGCTCACGTGACAGAGCCACCCTTTTTCTTCCATTTAAGGCACGAGTACCAAATTCACCCTCCGTCTGTCAACCAACTTGTGTTATGTCATTCTCTTCTATAAAGCAAAGGCCGAATTTCGAGCGAGTACGGCTTGAGGTAGGGTTATTAATTATACGTAATATTTTTATTTATGATTCAAATCTTTAATTTTTTATCACAAAGATTCATCTTTTATAAAGCAAAGCAAAAACACTTAAGTTGAGGGTTGAGTGTGTATTTGGATTAATACGATGGGTGAATTCGGTATTCCAATCATTTTAGCCTGTAACCTAATTGACTAACTATTTCACTAGGCATATGCTATTGCTGACTCACCAAGATACTTGGTCCCCTCGACGAAAGATTTCGATGAGAACATTATTACATTTACACCTCCTCTACGCGAGTTTCCAAGGCCAAGTTAAAAAAACAATGCATTGGGAAGTACGTAGAATATGATTTTCTTGTCTCTTTTTATTTTCAAATGTATATTTACAGTCATATTACATACAGGCGGTAGTGGGTCGCAACTCGCAAGTGTAGGTTTGCATGCAGGAAGCCAGCAATTGAATAGAACGACAACAACACCCTTCAAGCATCGATGTATGTATGAGCATTGGAAACTATAACTTTTACCCTTTTTTTTAATAATTTCTTCGGACCCAAGAGTTGTGTAATCCCAAAGGCATGTCTTATCATCTTTTTGTTCTTGGTCAACGTAAAGAAGAATTAAAATCTTCAAGGAGCCACCATGCCTGTCCTTCCCTTGTCCTTAGAAGTCTTAGGTGTTGCACAAAACTAGGCTAGCTTCAGAGTCTTTGAAGAGCTCTTTTGCACAAAAAGAGGTCGCTACTTGCTACCTACAACAGTTTTCATTGATATTTGCATCCGTTGTTTGTTTGCTTACTTCTATATTAGTAGTTTACTGCCGTACCCCTTTGTCTTCTTTTACCAAATCCATCGTCAGCTTCGGTTTTGCCCTCTGGTTGTCTTCTAACAAGGTAGTTTATACACCTGCCAGATAATTGAAACCAGACTTAGAAGGAAACTATTGTTGTTATCTCCTTTGATTCCTGCAATTATTTCATTAACTTCTATATCCATTGCAGTTCTGGACATGCAAATTATCATCTCTCTGCTCAAAGAACACAGTTCCAACTTTTCATGGTGCCTAAAAGTTATTTTACACACACCATTTGCAGTCTTTTTGATAAAGAATTGCAGAACCTGTGATACGATACGAAGCATGTGGTCTGTCATGTGTGTTCTACTGCATCTCTTTCTCTGCGTGCGTGGTGTTTTAACTTCTAACAAGTGCATTCCTCGTCATACCTTACTTGACGCTAAGCAATTTTCAATTTTCAATTCAGACTGCAGAGAAAAAGTTAGCAATTTTAAGCACTTACACAACCTGATTTTATCGGTTGTTTGTTAAAGATATAGAAACCCAAAATTTATAATCAATCATCTACTTATGTGCGTTAATCTTGTCTGCTAAATATATTCCATGACCAGTCAACAAAGCAGAACGAGTTATGACAATTGAGACGAAACTTAGGTATCTAAATCCTTGCCTTTGTCTATAACAAGTTCCTAAATAATTAAACCTGGTAATTGGAATTTGGACTGCACTCATGGCATCCATGAGGAGTGCATCTGCAAATGTGACGACACCAAACCCCATAAAGATATATGCTTTTCATGGTCATAGAGCTCCGAGTATTATATACTCCGGTGTGGTTTTGGCAACGAGAACATGACAAAGTATAATAAGAGTGAGATCGGCAAATCCGAGAAATGTTTACATCCTATAACACCTAGAGATGCTTCCCCACGTAATTATCTCGTATATTTTAGTCAAGGACATGATCAGGGTCTCACCTAATTATAATATCGATGACGTTGATACTATATTGCAGGAGAAAAAACAAACCTATACAGTCCGTGGTATCATGAAACCTAAATTGCATTGTGAAGAACCATTTGTTAGCTTACTACCGTCTGATTATTGACTACTGTTGTGTAGGTAATGTTATCTCTCTCACGCAACAAGATAGTATAAGAAACCTTGTGCCACATGCAGAGAGGATTAAAAATGGGATTCTTATAATGATATAATCACGTATAATTTGGACCGAATATTCGCACGCATAAGACCCGCTCATTATACTAATCACATTGATTAATACTTTAGCATTAGAAACGCAACCTGCAGCACCAGCATGTGAGAGGATCTCGGGATTGACTCTCTCTGCACAAGCTGTGAAGTTGGTTCTTTTTTTTGTTTTGTTTTCAGATTTCTTGATCCGATCTGAAGTACGCAGAGATTCAGATTCAAATCATATGTTCTCTATTAGTACTATGAAGGGTGTTTGTTAATAGTTGAAGATAAAAACTTGTACATAACATAAGTATAGGACTATAGGTACGTAAGCAATGGCTCCATATAAAATGATTCTAACCACAGCTTTAAAATTCAAATACATTCCTTTTGAGATAGTACCATTCTTCGTGAAAACCAAACGGTAGTTGAGTACATTACTCCTTAAAAGCATATCAATGGACCCAAAACACACTATTGGCATGAGAACTTTTTATTGTTCCTATACCTTTGAGAAGTTGACGAAGCCGGAGTACATCTGTACAGTATTCTTAATGGAAGAGTTGACTTGAGATGAGCTAGTTAGTAGAAAGGTCTTTACATTTACACCACTAGGCCCATTAGAGCATCAAAGCATTCACTGGGGCCCATTATAATATTCAAAAATTAAGACTAAAAACACCCAAACCCGGCCCAATATGAAGATCCAGTTATTAAGCCCAATAACGTATTACGTTTTTGTTGGACTGTAAAACGTAAAATCTATTCTAGGGACTGTACATCATCACGTTTCCAATTCCACCGGCGCGTGTCGAGATGCCCTAGGAAGATTTCAATTTCTAGGGTTTGTGGTCCAATTTGGGCGTTTTAGGGATTTCGGTGCAATTAGGGTTTTCAGTGTCTGGAAATGGAAGCCGAGAAAGCGAAGCTCTTCGTGGGAGGTATATCTCGGGAGACAAGTGAGGAGGCCCTTACAAGTCATTTTAGCAAGTACGGTCATGTCTTGGGTTCTTTGGTTGCAAAGGACAGAAACGCGGGAAATCCTAGGGGGTTTGGGTTTGTTTGGTTCTCCGAGACTTCCTTCGCCGACGAGGCTCTTAAAGATGCTCATGTAATACTAGGAAGAACGGTTAGTTCTTAAGCTCTTGGTTTCTTGTACTTCTACCATCTATTTTAGTAGTGGCTATCCTGAATTAGGAGGCTTCTAAGTGTAGAATTAGAGCGCTTAGCTTTCATTTTCTAAGAAAGAAAAGTACAAAGAACGGGAGATTACCTTATTTTCTGCCTTTGAAGTTCCATGTGTGCATGGTAACTTGCTTAATTTTTGAAGCTAGAAGATGGAAGGATAGACTTTGTTTTGACTTTTTTGTTTTTTAAATGTTAGAAAATAACTTTAGTGCTTTTAAATATAGGTGACTCGGCTAGTTGTGCAGCTTAGGGATTCTTCTATCTTGCTAGTTTAATTTTGGTATCATTTCGTTTTTCTTGTGGAGGTAGTGGAGAGAGGTTTTGAATTTTTTGTTTACTATGTTTTATTAGATATCGGATGTAGTTTTCATTATTGGTAATACTTTCTGGTTTGTTGATTCAATAGAATTTTCATTTTCTTTAGGTAGAAGTGAAAAAAGCTATCCCAAGAGGTGAGCAACATCAAAACAATCAGGAGAAGCATCTTGTACAGCAACAGCAACAGCACCAGCACCAGCACCAGCACCAGTCCAACCAACTTCATGGTGGGCTTGATAGAACGGGTAGTACAGGCGACAAGTCTGAGTATTTTAGAACTAAAAAGATCTTTGTTGGGGGTTTATCAGCTAATTTGACTCAGGAACGGTTTAAGAATTACTTTGAGAAGTTTGGTAGGATAATGGATGTAGTCGTCATGCAAGACAGCTCAACTAACCGACCAAGGGGCTTTGGGTTTGTCACTTTTGATTCTGAAGAATCTGTTGACAGGGTTATGGTAAACACATTTCATGAGTTGAACGGTAGACTTGTGGAGGTTAAGAGAGCTGTGCCAAAAGAGAGAATAAAAAATAGTAACAGTAGTTGTGTCACAGCAGGTGCAATAAACGGGACTTATGATAAGGCTAATCAATTGGGAAAATTCTTTTCCTATGGTCCTGAACATGAAACTTATGCAGGTTATGCTCCTCTTCCTGTGTACAGTAGTGTTGGAGGATATCTTTATGGAACTAGTGTTTATCCCAGTGGATATTCCGTAGTAGGATATGGCAGACCAGGGCCACCAGGCTTTGCAGCTACACCAGTCGCCCCTGGGGGTCCTTGGAATGGGCCAGTGATGATCGGATCTGGGCTGTGTCCTTTTCCTTATGGCAACGGCTGTATTTATCCTACTTACATGTATGATGCTGTTGGTGTTATGGGTGCAATGGAGTACAATAGGATTACTAGGCCTACAGTGACCGGAAAAGTGAACGAGATTCTTGGTGGCAGTGGATATCTTCTGCCTGATAATATGCCTCAGCCAACTGAAGGACTAAAGACGGAAGTAGATTCTTCAGATTTGAATAGTAATGGAAATGCTTCTAGCTAGCAGAATTTGACGGGTCTTGTGAATAGATCATCTCTAGTTGACATCCTGTACACAAATTCTTTCACTGATTGGGTAGAGCAGTTAACACTGTCACTGTTTAGATGTCCATTTCTTATTTGTCAATCATGTCACATGAACATGTTGCTTAGTGTTTTTTACTCGGTAACTTCACTAGTAAATGATTCCGTCATGTGTAACATAATGCCTTCAGTCATCTTCTCTTTGCATATTCCCCTATGAACAGTGATTATAAATTGTAACGAGTCGTTTCTAGTCCAATACTTAGATCTTTTGTAGTGTCTATATTTCATCTGTCTTATGGTGTATGAGCATTCATTTCTTTCAGGTTGTTCCGGTGAAGATTGCATGGATTGATATTGTCACGGTAAAATGTGTTGGCCGTAAATTGCCCTTTCATCATCGTAAATTCAATAATAAAGCATTTCATCTTAATTCCTACTTTTAGGAAAGTTGGACAAATAGAAGACACAAGGAACAAGGATCATCGTTATATTCATTCAGGAAACCGAAAAAATGAAACGTGATGCATTCTTTATTCAAAGGGGTTTTGGGCCGCTTATCTTTTTGGGTTATCATAGCCACACAACTTCGACGCAGCGCAGAACTATCGAAGGTCTTGTAAGAGATAAACCAACGAGAAGACAAAAAATATAATGAAATCAGCGATAAAAAATGATGCTGCTAAGCCAAGCTCCAGGAGGAGCTTTATCGGCCAGAAGATGCACCCACTCCTCGCCTCTTGGTTTCACTCACCAAAAACCACCTCTCTTCTCCAATTACGACATCAACTCCAAGTTCCTTCTAAAAAAACGCCACTTCTCTCTTGCCGTCGCTAACCCTGAGAGTGGTGTGGATTCTACTTCTACCACCAAACCACCTCTTGCCAACAGCAATCCAAATGACATCGTTTTTGTGGGCGAAGATAACGTTCCTTTGGAAGGCGTCATACAGTTCGAGAAACCCACTTCGTCTCGTTTAGACAAATGGGGGTACGTTTGATGTCTAACTACTGTTAAAATTACAACTCTCTCTTTGTTGGTGGCATTTGGGTTTTGATTAGTCCTTGTGCAATGAATTTGTGAACAGTCGTGTGGCTCTGCTTTCTGGTGGAGATGTGTTGGCTTTACTCTTGTTCTCTGCAATTGGTAGATATAGTCACGGTTTTCCGGTTTTTGACTATGAGACACTGCGTACTGCTGACCCTTTTATCGCTGGTATAGATACTTGTATATTGCTTATTTTAAATTTGGTTGGAATTGCAGCTTTTAATTGATATTGTTGAAATTTCGACTTGCTAAATTAAGTGCTTTTGGGATCAAAATGAACAGGTTGGTTTCTGGGTGCTTACTTCCTTGGGGGCTACGGAGAGGACGGTCGTGGAATGAATGGTTTTTCCAATTCTGTTATTGCAGCTGCTAAATCATGGGCTGTGGGAGTACCTGTAAGTTTCTGTTCTGACCAGTGATTTGATGCAATATAAAGAACTTAATTATCAGAGCCTGCATGTTGACATTGATTCCTGGTGGCCGTGAAAATACACTTGAGACATGCAGAAGTTATTTGAATTGATCACACATTTTCTAGGATCTCAGTATCTTCTTGGGGTGGTATCGTGTGGTAACCCTGGAGTTCTTAATTCAAGTATTTGAGGTGATACTCACACAGACAATCACTATTCTTTAGTTGATTCTGAAGAATTGTGATGGGAGATGAGATATGTGTCATATAATCACTTTTCAATTGCTTGCCTATGCTACAGACTTTCTTCAATCGACCATGTTGATGAACTGAGAAAATCTAGGATGTTCTTACTTGTCCATTGTTATATGTATGTTTATTGTGGAATCACATGAGCTTGTTTATCTGTCCAATACAATTATGTATTTTTAGGATCTCAACAACAACAATGGAATTTTACATTTAAACTTTGGATGTGCTCTATCTGGACAGCTAGTCTTCTTCTAAAACTTTTGAGGTTTTTTGGTAATTTACTTAATTCAGTTTTCCATGCCAATCACTACAAGATCTAGTGACATTACCAAAGATCGGGGCATCTTGTTGAATCCTTATTTTTAGTATGGGATTTAAGCTTCCTCTATTTGCTAAAACACATTAAAGATCCACGAGAAAGTGAAAAATGGAAGTTTATGACAAGAATGTACTTGCAATTTAATACTATTTCAGAAAAAGATCATACTTTGATGACCATGGGAGCACATAATCTAAAGCTGCTATTTGTGGTCCATCTACATCTTTCAACTTATACATTGGTCAACAGCTTAATGTTTGCAAACATACTCTAGCAGATGTCAAGGCTGTTTGTTCTTCAATTTTTGGTATTGTAGATTCTAGAGGCAGAAAGTTTATACAACTTTTTTTCCCCCTCAAAGATGGCTAATATTTAATCTTTGCATTCAGCATTTTCCTATGTTTGCAAGTGGAGGACATAGCTGCCATTCTGTTGCATATCTTCTTTCAACTGAATTAATACATTCAAAGAATTTATGATTTTGTGCCCCCTTGAATTAAGACCTTTTGCTTTTGTTTTCTTTTCCATTTGTAAACGTTTTGCTATTCCATGTTGTACAGTCTGCTTTCAAATTGAGAACATTGTTTGAGTGGTGAGCATGGCTTTAACTAACAATTGTGCAATTTTAACTTCGATTCATCAAGCAGACTATTAAGAAGAAGGATGTAGTTGATCAATTTTTGTTTATTTAACACTTACGCATTCTGCAGCTGGGAATACTTATAAGGGCTGTGACGTCAGGCCACATTCCACCTTACACATTTATTTTAGTAACAATGGGAAGCACAGCTGTTTTACTTATTGGATGGAGAGCATTATCAGCCAGAATCCTTCCAGATTCTACTAGTAAGAAGAATGACATGTACAGACAAGGAAGCCCATTTGAGTTATTTGAGGTATTGCCTTACGTGGTTATGTGATACGCCTAACTTTGAATCTTTTGGTGATAGCTTCTCACCTTACCTTCTGTTGTTTGTCAAGAGTCTTGTTATCTTAATTCCAATTTTGAAACTTGACAAATTTCTAAGATGAACAGTCTATGCATAAGTTACCATTATAAGATATTTGCTGGATGATGCTGGGAAAAAAAAAGGTAGTGTGAATAACAAGTGGAAGCATAATAGACTTTGGACCTTCTCTTTTTCTTGCCTTGCCATCTAAATTATTGGTACACCACTGAATTAGCAAAGACATTTGACTTCTTCCGAAAATATGGACAAATTTTGAACCTGTCTCCGTGATATTGGTCTTCATTTTCTCCTTGCATATGCTGTAATGGATGATTCTTCGTTACTTAATGCAGTTGCTGAGCTCATTGATAAGGAGGTGGTGAGGGGAATATTGCATGCGTCGATTAGAAAAAGGTGATACCCTTTTTCCAAGCATCTCATTCAGTTTTGCTGTCAAAGAATTTTGTGCGAATCAGCCAAGTGAGGAAAGAAATCAAGTTACTTGTTGTGTATGATAATTATTTATCACACTTGAATTATGCTTGCTCCTTTCAAAACTTTTCTGTGAGTTGCTTTTTTTGCCTTGATTTGCTTAATATAATTAAATGGAAACTGTAATTCTAACAAAAACTCACGCGTTCTGCTGATTCAGCTCTGCTTCATCTAATAATCTGAACTGATAATCATTTCTGCTTGTAATGAGGCTATGTTTAGCGAGTTATTAATTTTTGTTGGACGTCCATGATCATAAACATCTACCGGCATAAATTTGAAGTAAATTGTTGTCATAGCAAACTAAAGAGTACGTTGGACTATCTTTATGCGAATCGGAACCTTTGGTAACCGACTTATTCATGTACTTTGTTTTCCTAAGAAATAAAAGGGGTTGTTGGTGCTATGGTTTTCCGCCAACAGTTTCACATCTGTGTTTGACAAAGCAAGAGCGTTGGTTGGTTCAAATTTCTCGTTTTCAAACGGTTAGTGCCCAACTGACACAGCTCGAGGGGACAAATTTTCATCCAGCTTGTGCTTGCTGTAGTAAGACAGGCACCAAATCTCAGTTTGTGAATATCCTTGACCGAACACAGGACAGGACGATCCTTGTTATTGACTAGGAAATTGTTTTCATGTTACCAAACAATTGAGTGAAGAAGGATTAGGTTGTGTGATAACGTTGATTAGATACATGAAGGGGGTCGGCCTGTTAACGCAGTCTCATTTGTCGTAGCCGCCGCAACAGAGATGGGCTATTACCCCTAAGACGTCCCATCACCTAAGAGTATGACAAAACAAAACCCCTCTTCTTCAATAATTCTCAGAGCATGCTTACATTTAAGTCGTGTTTGACCATTGTCAATTGATACATTATAGGTAAGTGTTAGGAGACACCTACATTAACTATAGATCTAGATCATTTCTTGCTCCCAAAAGATCCGTTCTTCGGTTAAAGACAAACCCTTCTAACATGGGCTAGTTTGAAGATAAATGAATGGATCTGCACAAAATGCACAATGGCTCACCGTCCAAGAGCTGATGGTCCATTTAGGTCTCGCTCTTATCTACTTTAAACTACCCCTGAGCTTAGAATTCTATTCGTTACGTCAAACTCGACATAACCTAACGTGGGTCAACCGGTTCAAGTCTCGTAGCCCAGTGGGCAGTGAAAAGTACGCAAAATGCTCATCATGTGGAGATGTATCCGGCTTCACATTCCTGGACAGTCAAAACAGGTTTCCGCTTAAAAAGCTACTATGCTAAATAAGGAAACAACTTTCATAGTCATCTTTATATATAACGAGTAAGGTGAAGGATGTGGCAAGTGAATGGCCAAAGGGGTTTCAATGCCAATGCGCAGTAATGCTCTTGGAATTGAAGTGGGGTTCTGACGATTGAGTGCTAAATTAGTGTTGAAGTGGGAATCCACGAAACTTGATAGGGATATAGCTAGGTAGCTACTTTAGGTCTGAACTCAGATTGAAGGGAAGATCTTATTCATTCTCTTGGGAAATAGTAGAGCATAGGGAGGTGCAGCTTTAGGACGGTTCATTTTCCTGCAAAAGAGAAAATGCTTTAAATTTGAGAAAAGCGTTGCTAATGCTACTGTCATGCGTAGGCTCTTTTGCGGTCTTTGTTGTGCATTTGGTATAGATTAGTGACAAAAGAAGTAGTTTATAATGAGATAGGAAAAAAAGAAACCTCCCTTGAGGAAACAGGATAGAGAGAATCTATAGTGATTGAGACATGACAAATGGGGGTTGGATTTTGACATGTCATCTTTGGTTTTGTAAGAGAGAATAGTGACAAATAGGAAATGGTTAGGCAGGTAGGGAGTTAAGTGCTTGGCATGCAAGAGAAAAAGCGTTAATGGAGGGTGAGGGTTGTTTAAATCTGTCTCTCTGGGGGAATTTTCTTTTTCTCTTTTGGATGGTAAGTGCTGAATTGAAGTTGGGGGGGTTCAGTTCACTCCGCCTCTGTCTTGCTGTTAAGATGAGTAAATAAAAAGCGTTCATTTTCAACAGTAAAGCCGTGGATAGTCACACACAGCTGGAGCCTGTTATAGATTGTCCTTTATGAGTTTGAGTTATTTTGGTGGCCAATAAGGCAGACTGAGTGATCTCATTATCCACTTCTTTGTCTCCGCCCACCCCACTTCACATCTCCCTTTAGATTTTGTGTTCTCATGTGAATCTCTTCAGTTCTTACCTCATTAATTTCTGCAGCAGTCTCCCTTCAGCCTTCACTTAATAGCCCTGGAATTGTATGTCAATTTTAAATGCGTTTTGTTCATTACAAGATCAATATCAACCCTAACTTCAATTAAGAAAAAGAATAGTAAACAATTCCATATGAGCTTTCGCTTCTTAGATATGAAGTCTTCTCGTTTATACAAGAAAAAAGTGAGAGAGGACATCAAGTTTAAGTTAATGGACATGGCTCTGGTGCATGTAAGCTGAACATAGTGACTAAACTATGATGAGATTGGCCTAATTATGTAAAAATAGTTGATGTATGATCACTATTGTCCCTTTGTGCTTGGTGAATGAAAGGAATGTTGTTGAAAACATACCATAAGAAAAGAAGAAGACATTGTATTGTCCCTTGGATGTAAATGGCTACATATATGTAAATATGTTGTCAGCAAAGTTGCTGAGTTTTGTGGACTAGGA
>JAOTAY010000006.1:5651857-5663568 GCA_025629805.1 Erythroxylum baracoense
TTTGTATTATTATTAATTAGTAAAAAATTGTATTTAATAAATAAATAATTGTTTTTGATTTTTTAAGAATAAAATTTAAAATCCATAATGAACTTATTTTATGATATAAAATTATTGAAATAAATTTAAATAATTATTAAATAAATAAAATAAAATAATGTGCAATGTTGATAATAATAACGAAACACAAAAAAGAGAAAAAAAAAGTTGTGCTTGTCTTTATTTGTTATTTCCAATGTTTTAAAACTTAGACATGACATTGAATGAATCAAATGAGAGGTTTAAGGTTTAATGGTTCAACCGTTAGTGAATTGTTATAAAACTGATATATAATAAATATGAAGTAAAACTTAAAAACGTAAGTAAAAATAAAATATTTTATTGAAATAAATAATACACTAATGTCTATTATTATATAATGAACTAATAATAAATAAATATAAGTCTAATATGAAACTTAAAATAACAATAAAAATTAAAATTGTATTTCTGAAGAATATTGTGTCTCATCATCATTAAAAACTCCAAATTCTCCAACACTATCCAAAGACGCGTAAATTACGCTTTCATCCAAAATATTTACATCAACTTTTTCTACTGCATTCAAATAAATTACAAATTATTAATGCATAAAACAATATTACTCTTAACACCAACAACACATTCTTTTATTCCATAAATTCCTCCTCCTTTAAAGATTCTACCACAAAACATACAATTATATTGGATATTCCCATCAGATGCTTAAGAAGAAAAAAATAATTTCATGTTGGATTAGACTTACCACAAGTAGATGATGCGATATTCATTGAATCTTTTTCTGATGATTCTATATTCTCCATTGTAATTTAACCTAAAAATATAAAAAATAATTGGATATACTATCGTCAGTGCAAAAGTCTCCTACTTAAATAATTCTTATCATCAGTTGTAATGGAGAATAATGGTCACAAGTATAAAATTGTTCTTTAAGATACCCCTTTTCAACAATTTATGAACCTTGACCTATTGACTAAGGAAAATTGTAAATATAGGTTTAAAAAAGCGAAGACAAAATGATGAAAATTCTTTCTTAAGTTATGTTGTTTGTATGCTTATTTATATATGGTAGTTTGTCTTTGCTTTAGAAAAGGTTTTGTTAGTATGAAAGTAATCACTCAAACTACATCAGAGTGGGCAAATACAGATCAAAAGAAAAACCAACAACAGAATGACCACCATAAATATACACAGAAACAAAACAATAGCAGAATGGTACTCACATTTATTAAACTTTGCTTCAAAAAATAACTGTGATATTTCATCGGTGTTTTAGATCAACAAATTCAAAACTTCACATAGTACATATAATTGACTATCAAAATTAAATATTAAAATGCAGTAGAGTTCTAACTGTTACAGAAAACACAATAAAATTGAAACTTGGATAAAATAGAAAATTGAAACTATCACTACCTTTTCCTTATCTCTTAATATATTAAAACTTGAATAAAACAGAACAAATTAGAATTCTATACAAATTGGAACAGCTCCAAAACAAAAGAGCAGTACTCTTTCGAAATAAAAAAAATAAAGGGCAATTAAGAGAAAATACAATAACAATGACAAATTCTGAATAGAAAGAACATAAACATTTCATGGCTGAATAAACCAAAACCTGAACTTAAGGAACATGGGATGGATGTAGAGACAATCCCTTCTACCATGGTGCTTAGTCGCAGAGGAAGGAGTTTGAAGTTGCTTCAACAAGCTCATTATCGCAAACCAGTTGTAAAAGATCTGAGAATAGAAGATTAATTTCACGGTAGCCGCCCAAAGAAATAACGAATAGAAAACGATTTTTGCATCTATGGGTTACCCACAAGTATCATATTTACCTACATGCAAGGAGACGGTGAGAGATGGTGACGAGGCAAGAGGGTCTAAAATGAAATCTAAAGTTTAGTAGCATTACGTATATCATGATGGTGAGTATTGACAGACCGACTGATACGGTTTGATCCACTTGTAAGGTATGGGACTTGGATCTCATATTGATTAAATACAAAATTAGTATGAAATTTATAAGGACTTTGGGCTCTCCACCCTCATAAGCTAGCTTTTGGGGTGTGGCTCTCCTAAAGTCCTTATCAATTGGTATCAGAGCTAAGTTTTGGAGTGGTGGCCCACGGAATGATGGCCTGGGAGTGCCAACCGTGACCAACGTGACTGTGACCAATAAGGATCTCAGAGTGGTGGCCCATAGAGTGGTGACCTAAAAGTCTCAGTCGTGACCAACATGGCTGTGACCAATGAGGTCGTTGTTCCTTATGGGGACCAATGATACAGCTTGATTCACTTGCAAGGTATGAGACTTGGATCCTATATTGATTGAATACAAAATTAGTATGGGATATATAAGAATTTTGGGCTCTTCACTCTCATAAGCTAGCTTTTTGAGTGTGACTCTCCTAAAGTCCTTATCACCGACTAATCGATTTTTTAGCAACCGATTCTTTGGTAAATCGGTCAGTTTTTATACTCAGAGGCTATTACATAGAATCGAGCCGAACAACTAATCAATTTAGACTTTTTTCAATCAGACCGGGTAGTCCGATCTAATTTTTAAAACCTTGTTTATTTCTTAGATCTACTTCCAGATTATACCACCATTTATCTTAGAAATAAAAATATTTTATTTTGAATTTGTCAACCCTTATTTTACTCATTACTAACAACTAAATAAATAAAAAAATAAAAAATATAATTTACGTCACCATTCTTACATCTTCATTCCTACTCACCAAACCTAGGCGTGGGAGTCACTCCTCATTAGCGTATGAATGAAAAAGCATCGTTTCAACCAAAATCCCTCGCTTGTAGTTATCTCCTACTTTTAACGTCCAAACCAAATGATTCACATTTTGAATATCTGTCGATCTGAAAGTTTTTTTTTACTCCTTCCCATGCAATAAAACAAAAACTTAAAACAGCCAATAATGACCAATCCATGAAGTTCAAAAACTTGCCCTTAAATACCTATTTTATGTTCAGGGTCTCACAAAAGAAGACATTAATCCTAAAAGATCTCGAAAATGTCTATGGCAAGTGTAGCATTATTATGTTCCTTTATTCCTTATTGAAACTAGATACAAATAAGAAATACAAAGTCTCAAGAGTTTAACTTGGTTATTTCAACGAGCACGTATAGATTCATTCGTGCATTCTTATTTCAAACTAAACTTAACGGACGTTGAATTTCCTAAATATGGCAATAAGTTTGGAGTGTAATTATACTGCATTAGAGTTTATTTACATTACGTAAAAAAACATACATTTTATTCACGTGGAAATTCGTATCTCTGAAATAGAAACCACTCGACAATGTCTAGCCAAGGAGACTTTCCTAATCTCATGAACGGGGTTGCCTCTCCTCCTGCTGTCATGTTCAGTAAACCTATGTTAGAAGTCTTCAGACAATTAACCATTAAACTTGTTTAAGGACAAATATTTAATTAGCATATTAATAAAAAACCCCAAAAAAAGAGAATTTTAATGGGGTCTATTTTAAAATTTGGTTATCATTATATGGAATATTTCAAGTTTTTTTTTTTTCAATCACAACCCCACTTGCCACCTTTTTTCTGGAAGCAGGTGTTGACTACACACCACAAAGCCCTTAAAAAAGCAAATTGTGTTTTCTGTTTCTTTAACCACTTCTGTTACAGAAAGAAAAGCGTCACGTCACGCGTTTTACAGAGCGTGGCACGTGATTAACCCATTTTTTGTTCTTCCCCATTATCTCCCTCTTTAATCAATCCCTTGCATTTTGCTTTTTTGCATTCGGAGATTTTAGTTGACAAAAGTGGGTTTGGGCTTTGATAATTGTAACTAACGTGTGGTCGCTAGAGCATTTCAAATAATTAACATTGCTGTCAGATGAATAAAGCCCAAGGTCAGAAATTGTCACATCAGAGATGGCCTCACTTTTTATCCAGATCAACGGGGGTTAATGGGGCTGTGACGATGGCATGGTCACCACCCAGTTGGTAGGGCATATTTTTGAATTGAAGGCTGTGGACCAAGTTTGCAGCGGTATTTAACTTGGAACCAAAAACAAATGATATAAATTAGATTTCAGAGTCGCACAGAACAGAAAGCAGTGTGTAGTAGTACTACTGTATGAAGTGACTGGAGGAGCAGAAGTCCTGCTCGTCAAATCTATCTAAGGCCCTGTGGACTGTAAAAATAAAGCTATCAAGTTTTGGTTACTGCCCAGCTCTCTCTCGCCTATTGCCCCGTTGCCCATCCACCACATTTCAAAGTTAACTACATAGTACCTTCTGACTTATTCCATTTTAGTAGGTGTTGGGTTCAAGATGATATGCATCAAGGTGGCTTGGTGTATAGTAATAGAGCAGCGGGGTTTTGGTGTTTATGTAATCTGAGTTTTTCCTGGGGTTTAAGGGGTGTGTTACTTTTAAGTTGCGAGTCTTTAACATAAAAGGCAGAAAGAGAGGGCTATACAACCTGGTTTCTCTCATATACACAGATCCCTATGGGAGTGCAGGGTTGCTTCCCAGCATTGCTTGCTCGAGTTCATTCTTTTTGCTTAGTTTAAAGAGACCAGTTTTGTTGGCTTTATATAGTGAGAGAAGAGGCGCAAAGGTAGAGAGGGTTTAGCTTTGGATGACTACCGAGTACATAGAGTGAAGAGTTTTTGGGGGTCAGAGAACATAAAAATTTTTGCTTGCAACCAAAGTTGGTTTACTAGACAACAAAAATCCAAGCTTTAATATGGAGGGTGGCCAAGAGATTTTAGCATCATTAGTTTTAGTTTCTTCCCAATGATTGAGTTGCGTTTCAGAAAGATATACAGGTAGTGGTGCTTCTAATCAACTTCAGAAAAGCGAGCGAGAGAGAGAGAGAGAGAGAGGGGGGGCTAAGAGGGTAGGAGATAGAAGATGAAATCTATGAATGATATGAATAATGGTTCTAATAATAACTGGTTGGGATTTTCACTCGCACCGCACATGAAACTTGAAGTTGCTGCTTCTGACTCCCAACAACAACAGCAGCAACAACAACAAAATAATCACCATCATCAGTACAATCATGATCAACCTCATCAGAATCCTGGTGTAGCAGCTGTTGCAGTTTCTAAAGCTGTTCCAACAAGCTTCTATCTGTCCGCTTCTCACTTCAACACTTGCGGTATCTCTTATGGCGTTGGAGAAAATGGTAGCTTTCACTCTCCTTTGTCAGTTATGCCACTCAAGTCTGATGGGTCACTTTGTATCATTGAAGCTCTTACTAGATCACAATCAGAAGGTCTGCTTCTGCTTTCCATTAGCTTAATTTCCTCTATATTTTTCCTCCTTTCCTTTGTTTCACTGCTCTAAGGTTTCATGACTTCAGCAATGGTGCCGAGTTCATCACCTAAATTAGAGGACTTTCTCGGTGGTGCAACTATGGAGACTCACCACTATGGAGCTAGCCATGAAAGGGAAACAATGGCCTTAAGCCTCGATAGCATGTACTACGGCCAAAACCCAGCGACAGAGAACAACAGGCCACATTCTCTAAGCATGCATGAAACAATTAGGCAGCAAGAACAACAATTTTTAGTTCAAACACACCCGTACTATAGTGGATTGGCTTGTCATGGAATGTACCAATCTTCATTAGACGATGAAACCCGAAACACCCAACTCACAGACTGCGACTCACATATTCCACATGTTGGAAATGATGTCCCTTGCTTTAAAAACTGGGTTTCTAGGCACTATTTAACACATACTGGACTTGAACAGCACATTGTTGATGATGGTGGAGCTTCTGCAGCTGCTGGTAATATGAGTTGCGGGGAGTTGCAGTCTCTTAGCTTGTCCATGAGCCCTGGTTCTCAGTCAAGCTGCGTTACTGCTCCAATGCAAATATCACCTAATGGTACTGAATGTATAGCCTTGGAGTCCAAGAAGAGAGGGCCTGCAAAAGTGGGTCAAAAGCAGCCCGTTCACAGGAAATCTATTGACACATTTGGGCAACGAACATCGCAGTATAGAGGTGTTACAAGGTTGGTTCGCACTGTTTTCGACTTGCTTTATATCTTCTCTCCGTTCAGTTATTCAACTATTTTTGCTTTGAATGATTTTTCATTTACTGCAATACATGCATTTCAATGAATCCAGTTTCCATTGCTTTTATCAATATTCTTTCTGCGCATTGACATTATTAATGTTCAAGTAAAATGGTGAATTTACCTTTTACCAGACATAGATGGACTGGAAGGTATGAAGCTCATCTCTGGGATAACAGCTGTAAGAAGGAAGGTCAGACCAGGAAAGGAAGGCAAGGTTGGTCAATTTATCGAAACAATAGATATTCTACAGTTTTGTGTGTTTTGAAGTTTCCTTCTTGACCCTCTGTCCTTATGATCTGACTCTTGCTTTTCTATGTTCTTGTCATGCTCATTCTTCTCATTGGTTCCATAACCATCAAATGCTGCAATTTTCAGTTTATCTTGGTAGGCTTCTTTCTATTAAAATTTAAAAAATTTTCAATGAGGAAGTTCGTTTTCAAGTGGTAAGTTTATGTCCTGATGAATCTATAGGGGGTTATGATTTGGAAGAGAAAGCTGCCAGAGCTTACGATCTTGCTGCCCTTAAGTATTGGGGACCTTCAACACACGTAAATTTTCCTGTAAGACTCTTTACTTTTGCTTGTCTTCATATTGATTACATTGGTCAGTTCAACTTCATGTGGTTTTTCTATGTTTCAGTTAGAAAATTACAGAGACGAGCTTGAAGAAATGAAGAATATGAGCCGTCAGGAGTACGTTGCTCATCTTCGAAGGTAAAGGAAATTATTCAACTTAACTAAAAGTGCCCAAATGTCTTAACTCCATGAGCGTATTGATAATTTGTTTTGATGTTCTTCGCAGGAAAAGCAGTGGCTTTTCTAGGGGAGCATCAATATACAGAGGAGTAACAAGGTTTTACTTTTGCTTTTACTCTTCTGCAGCAAACCATTACTTTTTGATAAAGCTGAGGCTCCTTTGAGGCCTTTAATTAACTTGGTTCTAATCTTCATTGTTTTCGTTTAATGTAATGTAGACATCATCAACATGGAAGGTGGCAAGCAAGGATTGGCAGGGTTGCTGGAAACAAAGATCTTTACCTTGGGACGTTCAGTAAGTTCTTCAACTTGTCTTGATATTGTTCTTTATTTTCATCATTCAAATTTTACGTTCAAATGTCTTGAAATTTGTCTAATGTAAATAAAGAAACCTGTAAAGAACTCATTTTTATGTCAAGTCTGCTCTCATGCACCCACTAAAGACTAGTGTTGCTTTTATAAGTCTGATGGTGGCTTCTTTGGGAGTGTAAGAGCATAATGCAGATTTTCAGTCAACTTTTATAAGGCTGTTTTCGCAGTTGAGATGAAAAAGGAAATGGGTGTTTATTTCACATAAATGCATTATAGAAAGTTAGACTTTGTGCTTATAATGTCTCCTTTGAATTAAAAATATCAGGCACCCAAGAGGAAGCTGCCGAAGCATATGATATCGCCGCAATCAAGTTTCGGGGAGCTAATGCTGTGACGAACTTTGACATAACAAGATATGACGTGGAAAGGATTATGGCCAGCAGCACTCTACTAGCTGGAGACCTTGCGAGGCGAAACAAAGGGACAGAATCAAGTAGCGACGCTATTGAGTACAACAACTCTTCCAATGGTGAATCAGTAAAGATTGATAATGGCAATGGCAAAGCTTCAGACTGGAAGGTGGCCTCGTATCAATCACCACAGCAAGAGCTAAATGTTTCCTTTCAGTCTCTTGATCCGAAATCCTTGAATCAAGGGAATAATCGTAGTTCTTCCATGTCAGTACCTATACAAGATGTTGGTGGTATTGATTCAGTGAATGTGGCGCAACAAGCGATAGATGATTCAGAAAAGATAGGGCCTCATTTCTCTAACCCCTCATCTTTGATTACCAGTTTAAGTAGCTCCAGGGAAGGTAGCCCAGATAAGAATGATGCTGCAATGCTGTTTGCCAGACCTCCATTGGCATCAAAGTATATTAGCCCAACAACTGGCATTACCCCCTGGTTTCAATCAGCGCAGCTGAGGTCAGCGGCAATCTCCATGGCTCACTTGCCAGTTTTTGCAGCTTGGAATGACACCTAAAGCTCTCAGGGTCCTGTTAGAACATGTGAAAGTTTTGCATGGGGACCAATGTAATCTAGTGTTGGTGGATAAACAATAGTAAGGGCTAAGTAGGATTTTCATCATATTTTCTCTTTTTAGGTTGTTAGTGGGAGAAAAGAGAAAGTGGGGATTATTGAAAGGAAGACAGAATTGGGAGTTGGGAGGGACCCAATTATCTGTCAATCTGTAACCAAGCGTAAGAAACTTTTGTCAAATGGACCTTTTGGCTCACATTGGGATGAAGATTTTGCGAAAGTAAGGGATGGAATCAAGCGAGGGTCTAAATCCATGGAATTGAATATTGAAATTTGACTTATCTTAATTACTGAAATCAACTTTTTCAAACTTTATAGGCGCTGCTTAAGTACAAAACCAGCTCATATGTTTTCCAATAATGCAAAGGGGTCTCACTTTGATCACAAAATCACTTCAATGCCTCCAATCTGTTCCTGATCTGCATTACACCATCATTACATATACCTCCTTTTCTTTATCTTAGCTTTCCTCAAAGGTAACAGACATTCCGCTTCATTCAGGAAAAACTAAAAAGAGAGCAAGAAAAAGGTGGATGTGGAGATTCTTGATTAGGGGTCTTTAGTTAGTGTTCTTAATTTTGGATTTTAGTTGTCATAATTAGTTAAAAGTCTTAATGGTAAAATTGTTTTGTAACCTGACTGATAAAGAAAGATCTGGGATGTAAAAGTGATTGCGTGTCCTTGTGTGGAAGTTAGAAGATTTTATCATGGACGCGTGATATAATTCTTCATCGCATGTGCACTGCCCGTGAGCATGTGGTCGACGTTGATTAGTGACTATAATCTTTCATTATTTTCTCTAACAGAAGAACTCGAGATCTGATGTCGGAAAGGGCGGAAACCAGAAGTCACTAAAGAAGAATTATAGTAACAACCTCTTCTTAGTTCACACATTTTGATGCTCATTGCAGAAGAAAATGAGAAAGATAAAGTCAAGAGCTTGGAGGTGTACCAAAAAAGCCATGAGGCTGTTATTGTGTCTTAGTTTTTGACATTTGGAGCCTGCTTTTGAAAATAAGATAAGATTATAAGATTAAGCCAGGCTAATTTGTGCAGCTTTGTTCGCGGGATTTTCTCTTGGTCCTCAAATGCCCTACAGATTGCAATCACCGAAAAATCCTTACTTTTCAAGATAAAAGGCCAAAATGTATGGAGAAGAAACAACCTTTGATTGGACAATGAGAGGAACTCTACACAAAAAGGGATCCGACAGACAAAACCATGACATTCCAAAGCAAAGGTCCACAATGAGTGATTCTTGGTCAAAAAGATTGCAATTTCACGAAGAAAAAGATTGCAAAGCAAATTGGCACATCTCATTTTTAACAAAAAAGTTAAAACGATGATCTGAAACGTCTTTAAGTTAGTCAAAAACTATGATTGCAATTGGTTGTTGTTGTTGACAGGTTGGATAGGCCGCTCAAATGAAGCTCATAATGCTATGTTCTTACTCGCACACGAGCTAGGTCGTACATGGATTATAATGTTTCAAAATCATAATCATTTAAACATTATGAACTGTGATTTTGCCTATATAAATTATATGCGTGACTTAAAAGTCTAAATCACAAGTTCGCCTATGAATTCTAACATATTTCGTACTTTTTGCCTGCTGGTCTAACCTAATACGTGCCTCTCGTCTACTTCTGTAAGATTTGAAGACGAGAAGCCAAGACCATCAGAACCTAATAGTTCTTAATCCAAGCTGAAGAAGGAACAAACTCTCAATAGCGTTTAAATCACAAACATAAAGAAAATAAAGCTGGCCACTCAGTAGCTGTACCAGGTAACCTGAATCTGATTGCATTTGTATGGTCCAGAAAGTGATTGAATGCTAAGATATGTGTTTGTGTGAGTGAGACCTAAAGCCTTGAACATGGTCCATTGTAGACATACAAATCCAATGGTCTTAGTTGTACTAGATATACGGAACTGGTGATGCCCGCTTTTTATAGAGGAGTCTGCTCCTTCAGGGGAGACCTCGGCAAGTTGGTAACATTTTGGACCACTTTCTTATTAATTTTGGATATTCATGTCAGCTGGGAAGCTCTCGACTCTTCGTAGGCATATTTATTTCCTCTACCGCGTTAAAACCTTGGAGCAATACAGTATCTTGCTAAAACAGAAATTAGGGAGAAGGAGAAAATTTAAGAATTCTTTTCCTTGTACTTAATTCCAGGGTGTGGTCTATATCAAATTACAGGCGTTAAAATGTCGATAGCTGTTGTCGTTACTTTAGACCAAGTTTTGATGTGTTTTGCACCGAAACTGTCTCCTTTCTCTCAAACAAGAAGGCGAGCAATGTCAATTTTAAACAAACAGATATTTTCTACCGCGTACTCAAGACAAAACGTGCACATACAAAATCTTTGTGATGCCCTGATCTAAATTTCCCGTGAACAAGATCTTATCTTCTTCACTTATCACACGTTATTCCCTGTTACCACCGGCTCTTTAAGGGGTTCCATTAGTTGTGTTCACAAAGTTCTGTGGTCTTTAACTTGCACTACTTTACCATGGCACCTGACCAAGGAGCCAAAAAATTCCAAATGAAGAAATGGACTTCTGACTTCAGATGCCGACAAGACACGGCTTAAGCATTCGTACATAGTAGTAGCTAGCTACCTAGTGAATAGCTCAGCAAGACAAAGATTAAAAGGTAAGAGACCCAGATGTCGTCTCGTCGGAGCCGTTACGTTCATGGCTGATGCTAGTAGAATTTTGTTTCCGGTAAATCTCAGCCATCCAACTTATTACAACGAATGGATGAGATTTGTTAGAAATAGGAAGGAACAAGATAGGCGCAAGAGAAAATCTGTCCCGAAATGAGTAAAGACCTGTCAACGTCTCGTATCCAATTTAGAATCTTTGGCCCTCGTGATCTCCTGTTGTTTTGAGTTTTTACTTTAGGACACCGTGGTTCCACGTGGCATTATTTGGTCGTCAGCACCCCTGTTGCCGCCGTAGCTTGAGGAGTCTGTGATTGTCTTCTCTTGTAGTAGAGTGTAGCCTAGAGTTTGGCACACCACACCACGATCGACCTAATGGCGTGTTCCATAATTTTAAGCCACGCGTATACATCGTATTGAATAATTGTGATAAGTCATCGTTTCATCAATATCGTCATTTTAATAAGCTTGTTGGATATAGAGATTTAGGCTTCGTTTGGTATACAGCTAATTGGCTATTTTTTTAGTCTATAACTGTTTGACTTTTTAAACAGTCATAAATATTATTCGATGATCAGCTTTTTTAACGGCTGTTAACCTGTAAACAGCTAAAAAGAAAAACGCTCCTATGAAGGAGAGTTTTTGTTAATAAGCAAAAATTTTTATTATTAAATGTCAATTTTACTTTTTGTGTAGTTATATGTTAAAAATAAAATATGGTCCTTAAATAAAAATAAAAATAAAAAGAGTTGTATAAATTTTTTATAAATGATGAAACAGTACAGATAAACATGACTTCTTTAAAATCTAAATT
>JAOTAY010000006.1:5669675-5685987 GCA_025629805.1 Erythroxylum baracoense
ATTTGTGACTAAGCTTATGTAACCAACTACTTTTCATCACTCTATATGGTTCACTTTCTACTCAAGTAGCCTAATCCGAGTTTAAGCATACATTTAATCTAATTCCAATTAGCATGACAAAATCTTATGGCAATATTCATAAGAATGATTCAATTGCGGTTCCATTGCTGACACAAAGCACATGATATGCCTAACCATGCATCCTATTTAACAAAATACAAACAATGAAATTGAGAAAGTCAATGTCACCTCCTCACACTTAAACTTCACATTGTCCTTAATGTGACAAGTCAACCACTAAATAAGATAAAATGACCTCAAATCAAATAAAAGAAATTGAAACACACAAATGACATGAAACCAAACAAAAATATGAAATGAAACCCAAAAAAAATGAAATTAAATCAAACAAAAGAAAATGACACGAAACCAAACAAAAGATGAAATTAAACCAAACAAAAGAAACAAAAACTATAAAAGTGAAAGGGTAAAGAAAGCTTATTCAGATGATAGTGATGATGAAGTTGGTGAAGGATCTTCAAAATTATTCCTCTGACAAAAGTTAAGGAACCTCGTCTTCAAGTTATGCTGCTCCTTGTGGACTTTACGCATTTGTGTGCTGAGCTCATTTAGTTGGGATGTCATCTATTATTAATTGGAGGCCATTTGGTCGAGGATGTGCTGAAATCCGTCGACCTCTGCTAGTGCACTCGTTTCCTCCTCCACTGCTTCTACCTCTAGCTCCAGGACTGCTCGGGATGTGGAGGGTAGGGTAGTAGCTGTATTGGTGCCCCTCCTGTTCCTCACTCCACTACGCATCTGAGGATTTCAATGTTCCATAAAATGGAACTCTAAAATCTCAGAACATCTTAAATACGATATGTCAAACATATCGTGTAGCGTTGTGCGCAAATTTTCCATATTAACATTATAAAACACACTCAAAGAATATGAGACATCCCAAAACACAAGCTAATTTTGGTAACAGCACTTACTATTGATCAAAAAATCCTATAAGGTGTATTGATTTTCATTTTTTGATCTATGCACCATAAAAAAAAAGTTCTTTGGCTGAGCATTTATTGCTTTCAATTTTATTAAACACAGTTAGACACATAAATTTGTGTAAAAGTGGGCATTTCGGATTAAAGAATTTGGTGCATTGCGTGAGTCAAAATGTTCTTCACCCGTGAGAGTTTTCCAATAAGAATCAACATTAAAATCAGCATCACCATCTAGAATTTTTGCATTCGACAAATTGAAAGTTTCATGCATGACAGGATAATCAAGTTTAAAAACATTTACAGCTAACCTAAACTAAAACACATCTATTTTAGGGTTATATCGGACTGTTCTGAAAAACTTTAGAGTTATAGTAGCATAAATAGAAGCATCGCACCGAACAGACCTATTCTACCCTACATTTGTAGCTAGTTGCTCAAGTTGTCATCTCACTCCTATGTTCTCTAATAATTCAAAATCAAAATACTTAGGAGTGACCATTTCTCTATCCCTAAGGTCACGAAAATGTATACCTTTTTCTTCCGCATAGATTGGGAGGGAGAGCGGTAAGTCAAGGCTAAATTGCGTTTACCTTCACTGGAAACTTACGAGCAGAGTTCATCAACCGGTTTCCTAATCATCATCTTTCTTAGTGCCATTGTAAGAAGAAAATCTGTAAAAATTGAGAAAAAGATGAGTGGAATTCGTATTTAAGAGAGAGAGAGAGCAAAATCTTACCCAAATCCTTATGTTTTTAAATGATTAATGCAGGAAAAGATGAAAGAATTATAAGATTAATGAAAGAGTATAAGAAAATATCAAGAATCTAGAGGAAAATTGAAGAGTTTTAGAGATAGGGAGGAGAGAATTTTGTGGGTTAGATAGAGAGGGAGTGAAATTTTAAAGAATGGGTGAGAGAAGAACGGATGGATTTCCTACAATTCCCACAATTGTGGGAATCACTCTAATTCCCATGATCGTAGGATAAGTGATTCTTACAATTCCAAACCTTCTTCCAAGCTTAGTATAATCTCACAATCTGCAAACACGTCAAATTCATATCATCAACAAGAATTTAGAAAAGAAAACAAGTTGTAATTTAAACAAAAATCAAATTAACATCAATCAAAATCAAATCAAACATTATCATAACTAAAGAACCACACCAATAAATAAACAAAAACAATTAAGATGAAGTAGAATTCTCTGGGTTGCCTCCCATGTAGCTCTTCCTTTAACGTCTGTAGCTTGACGCTCTTCTTTAGAAACTCAGCCTGGATTAATTATAAATGGCTTGCTTCCACCTTTTTCGTTCAACATTGGTTTTGTAGCTTGTAAGTAAGCTACAAATTGTAAAATAATCAAAAGGACAACATGGATAACATAATGAAAATCGATTAAGGTCAATAATGTCTTTTTTCCAAATAAACTATCAACATAACAGGGAATAACAAAACTCACTGAATCTTACATTTAATCCAATAGTTTGTCCTGTATGAAGATGAGTTTCTCTCTTTCTTCCTTAATCACCTTTGTCTACTCTGCTTCTTCCACTTCCAGAATAGAGACTTTTATAACTTCTTCAAACTTGATGTCTGTTTTTATCTGTTCTTCATCCTTTTGTTCTTTAGAAGATTCGAACACATCAATTATCCTGAATGAGTTACTATCATTCAGATTCTTAAATACATCATTTATGTTGAATGTCACTTAAACATCATCAATTCAAAAGATAGAGTTCTTTTCATGAACATCTACCCAAGATTTTTCGATGTTCACATATGGTATATTGAGAACTGGTGAATACTAGGGAGGGTTTTCATCCTTTTCTTCATCTTCTTTCTTGATTTCTTGGTCTTCTATAAGGTCAGGTTCAGTATGGTCTTCTACTGGTTCTTCATGTTCATCCCCATTTCTAAGTGCGATAGCCTCATTTTGCTCTCGTTGATATAATTGTAAATCGCTCAGAGAGTCTTCCACACTTCTCTTACAAAATTCACGAGAAAGTTGTCTTACTTGAGTCTCTAGGTTGTGAATAGAAACAACATGATTTTCAAAAACTTGATCAAACTTCTCTTCCAGTCTCTTTTGACTTTCCTCTTAGATGAGAAACATGCTCTTCTAGTTCTCTTCCATTTCTGTTAGCTTATCCATGATTTTGTCGAATTTGGAATCCTATGAAATGGACTCATCTTGCTAAAATTCAAATAGGTCTTAAAGTCCCATGTGAGTACTTGCATTATTGGACCAAAAAAAATTTGGGTGGTTCTGTCACTCAGGAGTGTGCGTGTTCTAATAAGTATCATTACTTCCCTAACTATATTGTGGTTCATAGTAATTTGCAAAAGTTCCTTGCTCCTTATGATAACTATCTTCCATCATTGTTCTTTCTATTTCTTCTTGGCATCTAGCTTTTCAAATGTCTAATTCCTCATTCTAAGATGTCTCGATGTGTCCTGTGATGTTGGATAGTTCATCGTTACCAAATGTTGTCAATCTTCGCATACTCCTTGTGTTCATACACCTGTAAATACACAAGGAAAAGTATCAAAATTCTTAAATCAAAGTAATCTAAATTAAACAAGATGCTAAACAATCAATCCCTAGCAATGACGTTAAAAACTTGTTGATGGTAAAACCTATCTATTTTTTTTACGCTAAAAAATTACAAGTGAACGGGTCATGATTTGTAGCTAAAACGCATATATCGATCCAATAGTGATTGATGCGCAGACACCACTTAATTTAGAAAAAAATTTGTTTAAGAATGAAATTGTTTAATGCAAATAATATGGAAAATTAAATTAAAATTAAAAGACTAACACAAAGCAATAGACAGTACCAAAGTGTGGAAAAATCAGAATTCAAGAATCTAAAGACTAGAGATTACTTTTGCCCTATTTTATCTCCCTCTTATTTTATTAATCAAATTGTGTCTCACCCTAGCTTTTCGAATGTATTAACTACCCTCTCTCAAGGTGTAATTAATTGTCCCTAATTGAATTAAAGGGAATCAATCGGACGATCTCTCAACCTATTTGATGACTCTACCGAATTAACTAGTTATTAAACTATCCTATGGGTGATCAACTGAATTCGTCGAGATCTCTCTTCTAACTAATCAATTGACGTGATGATTGTATGTCTATAGGTTGCCAACTCTTATTGTACAATCCTAAAAAAATAATCTTGCTTACTCTCTCAATTTGTTGCAAGATAATAAATAAAATCACCAATTATCAACTTTATTCAATTCAATAAAATAGGAATTCAAAAGCAATCCATAAAACTAAATCAGCCACTCGTGGTCTCCATAACATCATCAACATTCAAATAAACCACTTTACAAAGAATAGAAGAAGTAAAATTGACAGAAAATTGAATAAAGAAACTACTTCTCTTCTTTGCCAAAATCTGGAAATTTTAGTGTTGATGTGCTATTTTTGCCAATCTTAATGATGAACCTTGACTTCATTCCTTCCTCAAGGCTCCAAACTTGTGTTCTTCACTCAAGGATGGTGTCTATACATAAGGTTGTTGTCTCTCTTGATGACTTAATTATGATTTAATAGTCCAAAAATCCTAAGTTTAATGAAGCCCCACGTTATGACTCAGATTATAATTCCCACGATTATAGGAATTTGCAACAAATGGACTCCTCTTTTCTTCTCCTATTTGATCTCTATCTCAATCTCCAAGTTGCTTCATCTTCCTTCCTATATAAAAATAGTCAATTCTTACCCTAAATTAACATCAAACGTAAAAGAAAAACAATGGAAATTAAACTAAATGAAAATAAAATGAATCCTAAACTACAACAATAATCAACAATTATGCAAGAAAACACATGTCAATTACCCAGAAAAACATATACTAATGCACAGCTATTAGCTACCTCATTATTTTGTTTGGTATGTAGCTTTTGGATATATAAGGTGGAAGTGACAGCTGAGAGTGGTGTGGAGAACTAAGCGTGAAAAAATAAAGGGAGAGAGAGCCATCTATCTTAATGGTGTGTCAGCTAGAGCAATAAGGTGTGTGGTCAGTTGAAAGGAGTGGTGTATATGTCAGCTATAAAGAGCAAGTGGAGAAAGAATAATCGAGATAAAAACAAGACAAAACAGAGAGTGAATGACAACTGATATATTTTTATCCTCTTTAGTTTTGCAAGTGTGGGATGACTGGGAGAGAGTTTTGTGGGCAAAAAAGGAGACAATAACTCCTTCATTCGGTTCTCGTCAATTTCCAAGTGGGTAAAGGCTAGAGAATAACCTAACAGTAGCTGCTTCTTTATTATTTCTCTTTGATTTTCCATGGAAGCAAAGGTGTTCTTGGCTTATACTTAGAGACCCATGGAGAAGATGAAGGGCAAGACATCCTGACACCGGTTCAACGATGATATTGATGCCAAGTCATAATTAAGCTATTTCATCTTGTTAATATTGGTAATCACTTTTCAGATTGTTATGTTGTTTGTGCTTATTGAATCAGGTTTTTGTATGAATGATCTTAATACGTTATTTAGATTGTTCTATTATGAACCTATTGCTATAATGTTGAATGTAATCCGTAATAATTACATTTGACATTTGTTAGTTGCATCTAATAATCTTGGATCATTAGGAACAACATAACCTAGGTTAGATAACCTAAACGTGTGAGGTTACTGCCTATATTGATCATTTTCCACTTGGTAATGTGGTTGCTAAATTGAATCTAGAGATTGTATTATAGGTTATTCGGTAGTTAGGTTTAATTAACAATCGTATCTTAATTAAACGCATCTAAGGAAAAACCAAGATTAGAATAGCATACTGTTAGTCTCAGATCAATAATCCGAAAAGAGGTGTTAAGACGTTATAATGATGGGATATGTTTAATCGTTTTTAGCTTGAGATTGACCCTAGAATCGGACCTTGCATATATTTGACACTTTAATCATTTTCCATTACTTACTTTAATTTGTTCTCGATAGTTTACTTTTACTTTATTTTCTAATTTGGTTAAAATCCCAAAACCTACGCTTTTTATTTTCCGTGCATCAATTAATTTTGTCACAAAAATTAACCGAATATTCTATACGGATTTAATCTTAACTCACCATAACTACAAATTTTAATCTGCAAAGTTAGGTAAATTTTGCAGTGCACTCGACATACGCTGTCAAATTTTGGCGCCATTGCCAAGAAGTGTGGTAGTTTAACTTTCATTTTTGATTTTAGTCGGTGTTTTGTGAATATATTTATTTATAATTTTTCTTTTTGATTATTTGTTAACTTTTAAAATTTTCTTAGTGTTGGTGTATTGTAGTTACGAGATCTCCTCATAGAGAACTTGAGAAACTTGATCTGGAGCTCAAGAGAACATTGTGAAGGTTGCATAGGGAAATAAGTTCAACTTTTATAGTAGAATCAGAATCTGAATCTAAAGAAACGATGGCAAACCTGAGAACACTAAGAGAGTTGGTTGCTCCATACCTAACTCAGAGACCATTATGCATTACATTTCCAAATTTTGTAGAACATGTTAACTTTGAGTTAAAGTCTGGATTAATAAATTTATTACCTAATTTTTATGGTCTTGCAGGTGAGGAAGCGCACAAGCATCTCAAAGAGCTCGATGTGGTTTTTCTGAGCATAAAGCCTCCTGAAGTGACTGACGAGCAGATCATGTTGAGGACCTTCCCTTTCTCACTCAAAGATGCAATGATTGGTTGCTCGATTTACCTTCTGGATACTTGAATACGTGGCTAAAGATGAAGAGGTTGTTCTTAGAGAAATATTTTACAACATCAATGACACCAAGTATTAGAAGGAGATATGTGGAATCAAACAAAATAATGGTGAGTCTCGTTATGAGTACTGGGAGTGTTTTAAGAAGCTATATTCCAGTTTTCAACACCACAACATTCTAGAGAAGCTTCTCATCTAATATTTCTATGAAGGATTACTATCGATGGAGAGGAGTTTGGTTAATGCAGTGAGTGGTAAGGCATTTTGCGAGAAGACTCCTACTGAGGCCAGGATCCTACTTAAGCAGATAGCTAGTAACAGCTAACAATTCAGCACTCGCAGCGATGTTTGATGAGTAAACAGGGTAAGTACTTTAACTATCAAACATCGTTTATATGAACTAACATATTTTGTAAGATAGATTGCAGTTGGACAAGCACGAGTGAAAGTATGAAGGATATGTTCAAACACAAGCCATCCAACTGATGAATGGCCCACATTACAAAAGGGGAATATAGAGTATGTAAATAATGCACGAGGGTACTTCTCAAATTAATAGAATTCATACTCGCAGACATATAACCCTTGTTAGCAACTTGAGTTACGGAGGGAATAGATAACATAATTACTTCTAAAATCGGTTGCAAGGAGCACAAGGATTTTAACCAAGGACACAAGGAGCATAGAGAACCTCCTTTTCTAGTTCAGGTAGTTCTTTGGAAGAATTGATCAATACTCTTACCACTAACGATCTCTAATTTCAATAGAGCCTGCAGCAATAGCTTCAACAGGACATACAACAAATTCAAAAGGAGACAAAGGAGAGTGTACAGAATTTGGAAAACCAATGGTTCAGATGGCAGTGAGACTCAACCAGTTAGAATTACAAAGTGGAGGAAAACTGTCATCCCAACTAGAGGTGAACTCGAAGAATGTTGGTAACCCTAAGGAGCGGGAAGGAGATTGAGGATCCCAAATGTACTCCATTGAGGATTGTTACTAATAGTTGTAGATTGCATCGTGTTTTAATTAGTAGTTTAGTTTGTATTTAGTTATTAATTTGATTGTTTAGTGTGTGTTTAGGTTAGAATTGTTTTAGTTAGGAGATAATTGTGTTTTAAAGTGTTTTATGGGTTAGAGCATACTTTTGAGCTTCAATTTTATATTTTTAAGGTGCCTTAATGTGTTTGCTAATGTTTCAGGGCAAAGAGTGGGAAACAGAGAAGATTCGGAGGGGACCTAGGAGCTAACCCATAG
Organism: Erythroxylum baracoense; assembly: GCA_025629805.1. Classification (NCBI taxonomy): domain Eukaryota; kingdom Viridiplantae; phylum Streptophyta; class Magnoliopsida; order Malpighiales; family Erythroxylaceae; genus Erythroxylum; species Erythroxylum baracoense. Next base: position 5,677,667 of record JAOTAY010000006.1, read on the forward strand.
ATGATGGATCATGACAAAAGGCCACGATCGTGGCCTATATATATATAGACGCGGGGAGCTTCCAGTTTTAAGTTTTCAAGGGACTTTTTGGACCTAAAAAAGACCCAAGAGTTGCCGTAATTGGAAAAGCCTATAAAAGGCTTAAGGATGAAACCCTAAAGGGAGCTTCATTTCTGCCACTTTTAGAAAACCCCCAAGGAGAGAGAAAGAGGAGAGAGAGAAGAAGAGAAAGACGAGAGAGTAGGTCTTCGTGGCTGCTACTCTCCCTAGGCATCTGGATCACCATTCTATTACGTATTTCTTTCATCTTGTTGTTTTTTTCTTTAAATATGAAGATGAATATGAATATATGTATGGATTTGGGTTTGATTAAGATGCTTTAACTACCCTTCAGGATTTGACCATTATTTAATGTTAATTTAGTTATTATTGTGTTATTGTGAATGGGTGTTGTGATTGATTGCGGCATTTGCATATTTCGGTAATAAACCAAGAGGGTGAACCGAATAAAAATGATTAGATCAGATTAATGAGAATTAGGCAATCTAATTGACCATCCAATTAATCTATTCAGTTATTATATGAAGAGAGATCCTGTGTAAGACTCGATTGTTTATTGGAGGGCATAAGATCTAATTAGAATTGTGGGTATTTTGTCAATTGGGAGATTGAAAATTCTATAATTTAACTAGGGTTAATGAATTAGGTTGGTGATTATAACTCGAGAGAGAGTGATCCCCCTTTTGATAATCTAGTTGACACCCCGTTAACACATAAATGGCTAAGTTAGCATTAATGATAGGAAGAATCCCCTCTCTTATAATCTGGTAATTTTCCTCGATTGATTTCCATTGTGAATTTTGTGTTGCTCCATTTTAATTCCTTTTGTGTTAAATTCTTGAATTACATTCCTGCTAATCAAATCCTCGTGTTTAATTTCTTGTTCAATTTTATTTTCATTCTAATAATTTTCTTTGCCTTAGATAATGTAAAACTACATTAGTTCATACCTCTTTGATGGGTGTCGAAACCACCAAAAATAAATTACCTACTCTAAAAGATTTGTAAATAGTGATGAGCAGGGTCGATCCCACAGAGACTGGTCAAGCTTATTTCTAAAGTGCTAGAATAGAAAAGGAGGGGGTTGAATTGAACAAAAATAAATAAAACAAAAAATGAAGCAGTAAACTAAAATCAAATCAATAGAAAAAGAACACAGCCAAAGGTATAATTCTCAGTAAGAAATTCTTATGTTTGATCATTGATTCTAAGATAACTTTTCAATTCCACATTACAGACAAGTTATAGTCAAAAGGAACGTCCTCCCAACCAATCTTACCGTATTATTAGGTTATTAAGATACGATCTAATAATAACCCCTAATTAATAAGTAACCCTAAGTACGACAAAAGATTTAACCTGTTAACAACATTAAAAACTAGAAAGACCTTGCCCTAATCAACAAAGACTACGAGAATTCATTTAAACTAGATTATGTCTTCACTTAATATAACCAAAGGCTTTTATGCAATCAAGTTAGACCGATTGCCACTTGCATCAATTCAGCTAAACGATTACGGATTTAGCCTAGTTGATTAGCTATGTAAATTCCTATTAGATAAACAGCGGGCCCTATTTGAACAAATAACGATAATTCATTATGGATAGATTATCCCAATAAATCACAGAAAAGACATAAATGCAATGTAAATCAAAAAGGAAATTAAAGCATGTTAAGATCTCACAATCATATGAACTTCATCCTTGAATTATCCCTTGACTGAATAAAAGAGTTTAGCCACGCATAGCCATGGAAAAACGCATGAAATTCTGAAAAGAATATATTAAAAACGAAACTACTATGGGAGGCAAAAGACCCTCCTCCTGAAACCTAATTTTCACTTATATACTAATAAAAGCTAAGGCCCACATTAATATAACAAAATTTGCCAATCAAATAATGTTTAACTCTTCCTCCTAAGTTGTTAAATTAGCTTAAAACGTTAGATCAAAAAGCGTGTCCAACTGTCCAAGTAATTTCATCCCGTCATCTCCTGCTCTGCTGTTAGTCTTGCCCAAGGGTAACTCCTGGCAGCATCAAAATCATCCAGAAATCTTCAGATTCAGCTCCTATGCTCCAAATACTCCTCAAATATGCTCCAAATGCTTCCTTTTCATCAAATCCAACTGCCCCTAATCAAAGTAAGAAAAACTAAGTAAAATCTCATATTTAAGCACAACAAACGTCAAATAAGCAAAGGATTAGGGACCAAAAACATGTTAGATTTGCAAGCTATCAACAACTTCAGGCTTAAATTTAACTTTTATCGTGGCAACAAGTTGTATATATTTAGGTTTTATGAATAAGAAAAGCAGAACAACCTTATTCTTCGGTTATTGTCCTTATGTCCTTCGGCTATTGCTTTGGTCTTGTTTTTTTTTTTTGCATTTCTAGCTATAATATAAAGTCTTGCACTTCCCACCAATCACTCAATTGCCCAGTTCATCTATTTACCGAGAAAAACTTATTTCCTTGTTGTCATTCAAGCCCAAATAGCTTAGTTTTTCCACCAAATCAGGCCCCCATCTATTTTGGAATTCGTCTTTTCTTTGTTGACTTCTTCAATCCTTGGAAATATAGATTCTTCATTCTGTAGAGAAAGTAATTATCGACCCATCACTTAACAATTCTCGAGATAGTGGAGTCATCCATCTCTCCTCCGTCTCGCTTTGTCACTCATCTGTGGTTTTTTTTTATGTAACAGACTATCCTCTTGAATTATCTCTCCATCTCAACCATGAACAATTCAGAAAATTCTATCATCAACATTGTTAACTCTAACATATCCATTACTACAGAACTTGATCTCTGATCCCTCCTCACTATACTATTTACATCACTCTGACAATCCAATCCAGGAGCTATGTTGGTTACCCAGCAATTGAATGTGTATAATTATCCCACTTAGTGCATTAGTCAATAAATGCAGCCTCACCAACCGAAATAATTCAACAATTTCTGCCTCACCAACCAAAAACATTCAACAAATGCAGCTCCTCCCTAACCAATGTGACAAAGAAAGTCTTTAAAGTCAAGGAATGGGGCTGAACTTATTTTTTGTTAATTTGTTTCTTTCTTATCATAACCATTATAAATAGCATAAGGTTGAGAGAGTGAAATAAGAGGGAGAGAGAGAGAGCAAGGTAGAGTGGTGTAAGGTGATATTGTTGTAAACACTTGTAAATTTTCTCCTTAGTAAAAATCTGCAATAGCTCCGGAGACGTAGGCATAATTGGCCGAACTCCATTATCAAATTATGTGTTAATCTTCCACTTTTATTTCGCTTTCCTACTAATCTGGTTTTTTTTTGGAAATTGAATAATTTCCCAACAATTGGTATCAGAGCTTTTGGTAGCCAATTCTGATAGTTTTCTGCAAAATTACCATTCACGTGAACAGTGAAATTTTGTCAGTAATTCTGGTTTTGTCGATAAAGGAGTTCTAGTACATATTGTTTCACAGGAATAATCAGAAACGATTCAAAGGAGTCCAGATTCGAGTGGAAGTAATGACCGCAGACGAAGGGAAGGTGAAAATTGAGAAGTTCGATGGTGCGGACTTTGGTTTTTGGAAGATGCAGATTGAAGATTATCTGTACCAAAAAAAGTTGTATCATCCTCTCTCAGGAATAAAGCTAGAGGGCATGAAGGATGAAGACTGGAATCTTCTCAACAGACAAACTCTCGGAGTTATTCGATTGACATTATCCCACAATGTTGCTTTCAACATAGTAGAGGAAAAGACCATGATGGGTCTTATGGCGGCTCTCTCCAGTATGTATGAGAAGCCATCGGCCTCACACAAAGTTCACTTGATGAAGCAGTTATTCAATTTGAGGATGGAAGAAGGGGCATCAGTGGCCAACATCTGAATGAAATCAACACACTCACAACCCAGTTAAGTTCTGTGGAAATTGAATTCGATGAAGTTCGAGCTTTGATTCTCTTATCATCTCTACCAGACAGTTGGAATGCTACCGTTACAGTAGTCAGCAGCTCATCGGGAAACACTAAATTGAAATTCGATGATGTTCGAGATCTGGTATTGAGTGAAGAAATTCGACAGAGAGAATCAGGTGAAGCATCAAACTCCTCTGTTTTACACACAGAATCTAGAGGGAGAACTTCAGATAGAAACTTAAATCGTGGCAAATCGAAATCTAGAAGGGACAAATCTAGATCAGCAAAGAAAGATTTCAAATGCTATAATTGCGACAAGAAGGGTCACTTTAAAAAGGATTGTCTAGCACCGAAGAAAGATACCGACTCATGGGAATCTGCAAATGTGACCAAGGAAGCAATTGATGCTATGATTCTAAGCGTCAACAGTCCAATTGAATCATGGGTTATAGATTTAGGGGCATCTTTCCACGCCACCCCATGCCGAAAAATCATGAAAAAATATGTCAGTGGTGATTTCGGGAGGGTTCATCTAGCTGATGATGAAATTTTGAAGATCGTGGGAAAAGGAGACATCTGATTAAAGTTGCCAAGCCAAACTACCTGGAAGTTGTAAGGAGTGAGACATATTCCTAGTCTTAAAAGGAATTTGATCTCTGTAGGATAACTTGACAAAGATGGTTATTGTACAACCTTCACAGGTTGTGAATGGAAGATTACCATCATTGCTCGTGATAAGAAGTCTGGTACTCTCTATGTAACCTCAAACTTAGAAAATATCATTACAGCAGTTGATGCTGATGGAAAATCAAACCTATGGCACCAAAGGCTTGGCCATATAAGTGAGAAAGGGATGAAGACACTTTTGTCAAAGAGGAAACTGCCGGATATGAAAAGTGTAGATGTCGGTCTATGTGAGGATTGCATCTTTGGGAAGCAAAAGAATGTCAGTTTTGCAAAGATTGGCAAGACACCAAAGGCAGAAAAGTTAGAGCCAATTTATGCCGATGTATAGGGACCATCCCCAGTTTCATCTCTTGCAGGCTCATTGTATTATGTCACCTCCATCGATGATTCTATAAGGAAGATGTGGGTTTATTTTTTGAAGAAGAAATCAGAAGTCTTTGATACCTTCAGAAAATGGAAGGTCATGGTAGAAAATGAAACTGCTTTGAATGTCAAACGGTTGAGGTTTGATAATAGAGGAGAGTACAAAGATAGCAGATTCAGAGAATTTTGTGCAAACAATGGGATTAAGATGGAGAAAACAGTTCCCATGACATTGCAACAAAATGGTGTAGCAGAGACTATGAACAGAACTCTGAATGAACGTGCCAGAAGTATGAAGATACATGCTGGCTTACCCAAGATGCTATGAGCTGAAGCTGTTAACACCGCAGCCTACTTGATCAATCGTGGACCCTCAGTTCCCTTGAATGGTGGAATACCAGAGGAAGTTTGGAGCGAAAAAGAGGTAATCCTTTCGCACTTAAGAGTGTTTGGTTGTATTTCTTACGTACACATAGATTCTACTAAAAGAAGTAAAATTGATGTTAAGTCTAACAAATGTGTCTTGGTTGGATATGGTAGTGATGAGTTCGGTTACTGATTTTGGGATTATAAAAATCAAAAGATCATTAGAAGTCAGGATGTCATATTCAATGAAAATGTGATATACAAAGATAGGTCAATGGCAGAACCAAGCAGCTCTAATACAGATGCTGAAACGAAGGAATTTGCTGAGTTTGAGGAGATTTCTGGAAATGATGTTCAGAATAGTCCTGAAGCAGTTCAAGAAGAACCAGGCACGCCCGAACTGAGACGCTCCTCTAGAATTCCTAAACCAACTCAGCATTATTCGCCTTCTTTGTACTACTTGTTGTTGACTAACAGTGGAGAACCAGAGTGTTATGATGAAGCTATGCAAGTGGAGAATTTAGTCAAGTGGGAGTCTGTCATGAAAGAAAAGATGGACTCACTCATGTCAAATCAGACATGGGAATTAGCTATACTACTACCGAGTAAGAAAACGCTCCATAACAAGTAGATTTTTAGGATCAAAGAAGAGCTCGATGGAAGCAAACACTACAAAGCGAGATTGGTTGTCAAAGGCTTTCAACAAAAAGGTGTTCACTACAATGAAATTTTCTCTCTAGTCATGAAGCTGACTACAATCAGATTGGTGTTGAAAATGGTAGCTGCAGAGAATTTACATCTTGAGCGGTTAGATGTAAAAACATCTTTTCTTTATGGTAATTTGGAGGAAGAGATTTATATGAAACAGTCATAAGGTTTCATAAAGGCAGGCAAGAAAAGCCTGGTATGCATGTTAAAGAAGATATGGTTTAAAACAAGCTCCTAGGCAGTGGTACAAGAAGTTTGACAATTTTATGAGTAACAGTGGTTTCACAAAATGCCAAGCAGATCTTGTTGCTACATCAAGAAGTTCGACAATATCTTCATTATTTTATTATTGTACATTGATGACATGCTCGTTGCAGGTTCAGATATGCAAGAGATTAAAAATTTGAAACAAAAATTGTCAAAACAGTTCACAATGAAAGATCTGGGTGCTGCAAAACAAATTCTTGGAATGAGGATCAAGAGAGACATGAAGTCAAGGACTTTGGTGTTATCACAGGCTGAGTACATCAAAAAGGTACTCTCCAGGTTCAACATGCAAGATGCTAAACCAGTGAGCACACCTTTAGGTGTTCATTTCAGACTCTCCAAAGAACAGTCACCGAAGACGGAGGAAGAACATGCACACATGGCGAAGGTGCCATATGCCTCAGCAATAGGAAGTCTGATGTATGCCATGGTTTGTACTAGACCAGATATTGCTCAAGCAGTGGGAGCTGTTAGCAGGTACATGAATAATCCAGGCAAGGTACACTGGGAAGCAGTCAAATGGATCCTCAGATATCTTCGGGGTACCACATATAAGGCACTTTGTTTTCAAGGTGGAGATACGACACTAGCAGGCTATGTGGATGCTGACTTAGCTGGAAATGTTGACGTCAGAAAGAGCACTACAGGGTATGTCTATACTCTAGGAGGTACCGCAGTGAGCTGGGTCTCTCAACTACAGAAGATAGTTGCTCTCTCCACAACTGAAGCAGAATATGTCGCTGTCACGGAAGCCAGCAAGGAAATGATCTAGCTCAAAAGTTTCTTGGAAGAACTAGGCAAGAAATAAGAAAACAATGTTTTGCATTGTGACAGTCAAAGTGCCATACATCTAGCGAAAAATCCGTTTTTTCATGCCAGAACGAAGCATATACAGTTGCGGTATCACTTTATCCGGTCACTTCTGGAAAATGGGATTTTGAAACTGGAGAAGATCAGTGGAACTCAAAATCCGGTAGACATGTTAACAAAGACAGTGACTATTGACAAACTGAAACTGTGCTCGGCTTCAGTTGGCCTGCAGTAGATGTAGATCGTAGAAGAGTTGTTGCATGGATCAAGGTGTGAAAACAGATTGAAATCAGTCTTCAAGTGGGAGATTGTTAGTCAAGACAACAGCCTTTTTTGGCTGCTGTCTAACTTTGATAGCAGTCATTTTAGGCTGCTGCCAAACTTTGTCAAGGTTGGGCTATCTAACCTTGATATTGAGGAGATTGGGAGGCTTATATAAGGCCTCCTATATTCAGTAGCAAATGAGAGAAAAAGAAAAGAGGAGAGTGTTTATTTTTGAGAGAATTTTTGTGAGGAAAATTCTTGGAGATAATTGGATGTGAGGTGTTAGTGTTATAAACACTTGTAAATTTTCTCCTTAGTAAAGAAACTTGCCTACGTCTCCGGAGCTGCTGTTGTACCACCCCACTCCCGCTGGACCCGAACCCGATTTCGATGGTGATATCCGAGTCCGTGTCCCACGAGGGTGGTGTGCCACATCCATTTCTATGGTTCAACCCGTTATATAAAAACGGGATGTGACAGCTACAGATCTTTACTAAGGAGAAAATTTACAAATGTTTACAACACTAACAGCTCACACCTAATTATCTCCAAGAATTTTTTTCACAAAAATTCTCTCAAAAATAAACACTCGCTTCTTTTCTTTTTCTCTCATTTGCTACTGAATGTAGGAGGCCTTATATAGGCGTCCTAATCTTCTCAATGTCAAGGTTAGGTAGCCTAACCTTGACAAAGTTTGGCAGCAGCCTAAAATGGCTGCTATCAAAGTTAGGTAGCAGCTAAAAAAGGCTACTGTCTTGACTAACAATCTCTCACTTGAAGACTGATTTCAATCTGTTTTCACACCTTGATCCATGCAACAATTCTTCTACGATCTACATCTACTACAGGCCAACTGAAGCTGAGCACAGCTTCAGTTTGTCAGTAGTCACCGTCTT
>JAOTAY010000006.1:5692230-5706236 GCA_025629805.1 Erythroxylum baracoense
GAGTAGAGATCATTTGTTTTTTGAATGTCAATATACAAAAGTGGTGTGGAGTAGAATTCTGAATTTGCTAAGACTTCTGAGGATCTCCTTCTAATGGAATGAAGTGCTAAATGATATCATTCGGTATTCCAAGATAGAGCAATGGGATAGTCTTATTATCAAGACGTCGTTTCATATGGTCATTTATTATATATGGAGGGAGAGGAATAGGAGGATTTATAAGCATAAAGAGCAACCAAATATGAGCTTGCCAAGTCCATAGTCAATTTGATTAGAGAAGCAATGGTAGCTAAAGGGAAGCGGGATAGCATTAGCTAGGAACTTAGAACGATATGGATGATTTAATTGGTGTAATATAAGTACGGTTTTCTAGAAGAACAATAGTGGTTGTTTTCATTTCATTTTGATATCCTTATACATGATTGTATATAAGTTGTTACAACTTTCGTTTTTATAATACCAATTTTAAATTTTCAAAAGAAAAATCAAAATATCCTTTTTTCCGAAAAGAAATAGATTTTTAGGAGATTATATTCAACAAGCTATAATAACACTTATGAAAAGAACTTTCGAATTCAAGAGGAAAATTTTTGTTCGATTTATAGACATAAAATAATTTTAAAAATTTTTACGAAGCTTAGCCTACATTCTGAAATTGATTATGTAAACTATTAAATGATATGTTAAAAAATAAACATGTTCACTGAACATAAAAAAACACTAAAACAGTCAAACAGATCAAAAGAAAAATTAAAAATATTTAAATATGAATGCCTAAAACTTTGAAATATGCCTTTGATTATGAGATGGGGGATTTTTGAAACAATTTATTGATGAAAAATGACAAATTATACAATATACTTTTGACCATTTTAATCCTACCTAAAGTAACAATTTAATTATTAAAAATGTTCTTTCTATATTATATATTACAAAATTTTAGAGAAATTTGTTAAACCAAAATTTTATTTTTCATATTGACTACAGATCAATAAAAGATGTCTTATAAAAGTATATATAAAATATGGCATTGAACCAAAATTTTGCTAAATAACTAGCTATTTCAATTATTTTTTATTTTAATATTGATTTGTTAAAAATGAAGCAAAATTTATATTTGACTTTTTAACTCGTAAGTTCTTACAATATTGATCATGATACCAAATCTAAAAAATCATATTATCCTCAAAGGAAACCTTCAACAATGCCTCACAAAGTCCCATAAACTCTTACTAAAACTTTTGCAACATGCAACAACCTAACCAACTAAATTATAGTATGAAATTGTATGGAAGGAGAAAACAATACTGTTCATTAATTTCTTTAAAATCATGAGGTAAGGTTTTATCATCTTTATCTCATTAAATAAATATATGAGAATGATCATGCCACCCATCTATGATACCAGAAATAGAAATAATGTTTAAAAATTCTCTAAAAGACTACTCATACAAACAAATACTTACAAAAAATACAGAGAGAAAAATGATTTTGCACTAAACAAAACCTCCATAGCAACCTATTTTATAAAATCAACAATCCTTAATATCACTTCTCAGAGCTTACAGAACTCATCGTTACAAATTTCTTCTTTTCAAAGTACCTATTTCGAGAAATAGTTATTTCAAATAGTTCAACAATAGAATATAATTTTTACAATTCAAATCCTACAAAAGTTGCATAAAGCTTCTTCCCAAAAAATTGGAATTATAAACATAGGTTCTTATCAAAATTATCTACATATTCTCGAAAGTCATCAAAACTAAACATCATTTTATTGAATTTGATAAAACCATGAAGCCTATTTCCCTTACAAAATTATGAAGGTTATTAATCGTATAAAGTGAGCCCAATAACTTTGATTCTTGAAAATTTTTAAGGTAAGATTTTCTAGAAAACCTCCAATATGCATTAACTTATAACTATTTTTACTATCAACAAGTGTGGTTAAATTTTTTTATATTTAAAACGTATTTAATCATTATTATTGGTTATTTTTTCTCCAATGCTAGATCCAATAATTTCTCATTTTTGTTTGTTAACTGGTGAAAATGGTATAAATCACTTCCATAAATATTCTTCCTAGATATATCAAGGTTATTTTATTCTTCAAACCAAATATCAACTAAAAAACCATGAAGACATATTCTTACCATCATTATTTATTTCAAAATTCTTTATTCTATAAGTCGTAATATGAAGGTATGATTATACCAATCCTAAGGAGAAGCTTCAAGGAAAAAAATGGTGAGACAAATTTTTTCAAAACCACAGAGCTTTATCATTAGCTATTCAAATTCATAGTCATTTTAACAAACAAGTAGTGAGTCTGTCATGTTTCTATTATTGAAATTAAAAGCTATTACTTTACTAGCTAAGCAAAAATAGAAGAAGAATATTAAATATTATGGAACAATCACTAGAATCTCGATCAACTTCAACTTTAAAAAAGTAATAAGGAAGCATTAAATTTATTACAAGATAATAAAGATTGTTATTTTCAAATTATTTCCTGATGCTAGATGGTAGAAAGAGAAACATTATTAATAACGAGTCACCAAACAAATCCTACAAGTTTACTGTTATATAAGGAAGGCAATGAATAGATGATAGATCAATACTTGCAAAAGCTTACAACGCATAAAAGCTTAAGAACACATGTAAAGACTTTTGTCCACCATTAGTTGCTCTCAAAATGTAACAAAATTGTGAAATAAAACAACTATGTGCCTATGAAAAATGCACCTATTGTAACGAAGAGGATAATTAATCCTTCCTTCAAATTTTCTCAACTATTTCTCTCTCTCTCCTACCAATCAAATCTTTCTCTCTCACATATAATGGTCCTATATTTTTCACATCTTCTTTTTATTTACAAAATTCTTCAATCTTTCCATTTTATATAACACACAAAATCATTCTCTAACCTTATCTTTGTTCCCACAAAACTTGTTAATCTTAGAAAACCCTCTTATTTTACAAAATATTTTATTAAACAAAAAATGAGTTTTCTTATCCATTTATTACTCTCGTTTATTTGTTCTCATTCCGACTACATATATCATAATTTATAACAAATTAACTTTTCCACTCAATTATAGTATTTCATATTTTATGTTTTACATATCTAGTGTCTAATAATTAACATTGACTTTTATATTTAACCACTACTGCAAAAAGAACTTAGGCAACAATAAATTTGTAACAATTTTAAAGTGTGTTGCTTAAAACTAGTACAATGCAATGATTTTTAATGTAATACTTTTAATAATATTAAAAAGCAACACTTTTTAAAGTTATTTAAAACTAGTATAATAATGTGTTACCATATATTTAAAAGGCAAAAAATAAAAATGATTGCTTTAAAATTTTATATATTCAACAACTAAAATAGTTACGACTTTAAGCAATTAATAAAGTATTTTAAACAATAAGAGAATTGGCAATGGGTCAGGTCAATTAAGCAACAAATAAAGCCTGATAGCCTAAGCCTGACTAAATTTATTTTTATAATTTTTAAAAATTAAAAACTATGTCATTTTTCTTAAAATGATATCATTTTACATTAAAAAAATTTTGTTTCAAGCCGAGCTGAGTTGGATAGCCTAAACTCTAGCTCAGCCTAATTTTTCTTAAAAGTCCAAGCCTAACTTAAAATTCGGTCAATTAGAGCTGAGCTAGGTTACTTTGTCATCTCTGAACAAGTGCTACTATTTCAGATATCATATTTTACATAATATTTGAAGGAAAAAAATAAAGGGAATTATAATTAACTTTTACATAACACAACGATAATAGAAAAATATAATAGAGGATTATACAGTTTGAATCAAGTGTCAAAATCATTTTCCCCTTTTTGCTTCCTCCATTTTTTAGTCCCTACCAAGCACTCCCCCGTTGTTGTTCCTTGAAGCAACTGTGTGCATAACCTTGTAGAAGGACAAAACAAAGCAAGTTACAAGATGGGAAAGTGGGCTTACAAAGTAGACAATAATCAATAACTTCTCGGCCATCATTCTCATTTGAAAAAGAGTATGATATTCCTTGGTCTTCTCCATCGATTATATAGGTGCAATAGAGTTAAACATAAAGTTGAACTTTGAGAAGACAAAGTTAAAGCTTTTTGGATTTAAATGCATGTAGGTCTCATTATGATTTTTGGTTTATTGCATTTTGGTTTTTATCGTATTTGATGTTAAAAGCAATTATTACGGTTTGGTTTTTATTTCTCTTTGCATTTTTGGTATCTCATTTTGTCTTTTGAATATATTTTTTTGTTATATTATACAGGACATTATTTGATTACAAGGTTGTTTCATTTTTTTCAAAAATAGTTGGTCTAATTTATATCAATTCTTCAGGCACCAAAGAATAAGGAAGGTTACGCTTCAATTGGTAGCGATTCTTATATATGATAGATTACAGATGCTCATGTCACTTGCTTACCTCGATAACTCTTAACCAATTTCTGATGCTTTACTTGCTTATCGTTATTATTCTAAAATGTCACTTAAAAAATGAGCATAATGATTTATGTTGGGGATGGTGATATTTTGTTATGATAACATCCCCCATTACATATATAATAAAAGTTTTTTTAGTGTTTTTAATTATTTGTTTCAAAGAATCTTGCCTTATTGGCCATGCTTTTTATTTAAGCAGAAGAGTTAAAGAAAGTCCTTTGTAAAAAGAATGCCCAAATTAAGATCTATGTAGTCATACATTACTGGCACCCATTTATTGAAGAAGCCATTAAACATATGCTTATGATTGATTCTAGTTTAGTTTCAAATTCTTTCTAGTACTTATCACTGAATCATTAGCATTCTAGATAGTGATATTGAAAAAGCAAACATATTTATCTCTTTAAGGTGTGATTTGGATGTATATTGATATGAGTAAGATTTCACCTTTTAGTTTGATTTAATTATAGCAATGTAAACTGAATGAAGTTTGTGCAATATAGTCCAAATACACTATGTTAGGAAATTGACTAACTTATAGTGCAAGTTCTACAAATTTGCCATAGTGGAAAAAGTGGGTTGTGAATCGATATAATTTTTACAAGAAACAAATTGTTTTCACCTCTAATTATGGATTTAGGAACTAATTAGGTTGAATATGTTTCGTTGTTCTTTACCAATTTCATCACATTAACATCATCGTATGAAGAAAATTTTAGCATTTCATTTATTATAATAAGAAATTACTTAAATTGTAGTTGGATTTCATGGTTGCAGTTTATGAAATTATGATTAATAAACTTGCTTTATCAAAGGTAGGTTATCTACTTTCTTAACAAATAATAGTGGAAGAAGAAGATAAACGCTTAGAGTTCACTTTTGTCTTCCAATACTATGATTGTTTTGAAATTTTAAATGTTATTTTCTCATAGAATTTAAGAAAACATAGTCATCAATTTGACTTGAACGTCAAATTTTTTTATGGAAAAGACACTTTTAGGTCCAAACATATTGCCAACATCATTTTCTACTTTTATTTTAACCTACTACCCTGTAACTTTAATCACTTTTCAATATCATAATCTAGCTTTTATTGAGTTTTATAATATTTTGGACACCTTTTACATTCATTATTGGATGAATTTTAAAAATCATAATCTAGATTTTGTTAAATTTTATAATATTTTAGATACCTTTTACATTCTTAATTGGATGAGTTTCACATTCAATAGCAATCTTTAGTTATTTCTTTTCCTATGTATATTGTTAAATTTTAAATTTTAAGCACACAAGCTTTTAGTTCCATGATAGCAATAACATAAAAGTTCATTATGCGTGATTTTTTACTTATTGCAAAATTACTACTAAAGCATTTGGATTTACATCTAATTGAAGTAAAAACCAGAATTGACAAGATTACTACTATTGGGATACTTCAGGTATATTTCTCTAAAACAATCAACTAGTAATTCAAACTAGGTTAGTATGTCATAGTGAAATTTTCTTAGTTATTAATATAATCTAAAATGGGAGATAGGCATTGGATGACTTTTCCTAGATATAGTTATCAATATATAAATGTAGTTGATCAATTTCTTGAAAAGGTTTTCTCTAAGGTGGCTAACAGGAATGAAATTTCTATCTATGCAAGAAGTGCTACAATTATTATTGATATCTAGGAAATATTGTATATTATCATTTGACTGTTGATGAATTTGCTATAGGATATGAGGGAATTTAATAAAGGATTAATTAATGCAATTATAAATATGGATGATAGTAATGAATTTGATGGAAGGTTTGTATATGATAATATAGATAGTTACTACATGACACCTTTAAAGATATAGATGAAGGTACCAATAGTTGTTGCATGAGTTAGTAATGGTTCAAATGCTGATTTTGAGAGGTTTTTTAAATTAGTAGAAGAAGGAAAACAATAGTTATATCCTGTTTTTCAGAGTTTTTATAAACTTTATTTGACCATTTAACTATATTTTTTTTATTGTACCTATGGAATTAGTAATGCAGCTTATGCAAATCTTATGTGGATATTTAAAGAGGCCTTTTCCATTGCAAGGATTTTTAAGTCTTTTAATGCAATAAAAAAACTTGTGAAGGATTTAAGACTTCATTATACAAAGATACATATATGTCCCAATGATTGCATTTTGTATTAGTGGAATGATGAGCAATCAATCAACTGCAAAGTGTGTGTGTATCTAGGTGGAAACAAAGTTGTAGTAGTGAAAATAGCAAAGATCATTGTACAATCTCTAATGTGAGGCAAATTCTAACCAAGGTGTTTAGATATTTTCCATCAAAATCAAAGTTGCAACATCTTTACATGCATCCAAAATTAGCTGAATTCATGAAATGACATGATAAGGGGTGTCCTCAAGATCATAATTCAAGACATTATGTCGATGGCTAAGCATAGAAAGACTTTGACTCATTATATCCTTAGTTTGCGCAAGATCTTCGTAATGTTAGGTTAGCTCTTACCAATAATGGATTTAATCTTTTTCACACAATACATGGCCCATAATCTTAGTAAACTATAATTTATGGAGATGTCTGAAATCATAAATTTTGATATTATCTTTAATTATAACTAGCCCGACTTCTCTTAGAAAAGATATTGATTTTTTCTTGCAATCATGGATTAAAAAACTGATGCAGTTGTAGGAGTTTGGGGTAGAGATGTATGATGGTTCAACAAATCAATCATTTAAAATTCATGTTGCGTTGTTATGTATAATTAAATAGTTTTGAGTATGTTCAATGTTGTACGATGGAGTAAAATGGGAAAGTTAGCATTCCTTAATTGTTATTATGAAACTTGCTTTTAACATTTACTAATCTAACAATTGTTTATTGTTATAGGTCTTTATGATGGAAAAAGGTTATAAGCAAACATGTGCGACCAAGTTTGTTATACCAAGGTCTATGGCAAACTTTTTAGAAAGTAGTAGGGCTTATAAGTTAAGAGGTTCAGCTGACTTGTCACATGGAGAGCAAAAGCATTTGGATGATAGTGAAGAGCAATGCCAAATAAAGAAAGAAAACACACTAGTAATAATTCCAACTGTTATCTACAAAGAGGTATATTTTTCCACATTTGTTTTGGCATATATATGTGCCATTATTCTACTAATAAATTTGCTTTACACAACAATTAGTTATTTCTAGTCCTCTTTGTATTATGAACATAATTTTTTTCTAATTATTAATATAGATAAATAAACTTATAATTATTCTTTTTCTATTCCATGGTTTTAATTGTTATAAATTTTAATAGAAAAGGAAGGACCAAACTTCTAAGAAGAATGGCATACCACAACCTTTATGTCCTTCAGGTAGTGTTGATGACTTTCGAAGATGAAAAAACAAAAGAAACTTGTTGAGAAACAATCACAAATTGAGCGAGTAATTGGAGGGGTTGAATCACGTAAAAATATGGTTGAAGTTGAAGCAAAGGAATAAGAGTCTACTTTGCTAAAATGGCAATAGCTACTGACTAAAATTATAAAACAATGATTAGAACCATACGAAAATATAGTAGAAGTCCAAGCTTCTAATCTTCCTCTGAATTTGATTGCAGTGTAAGAAAATGAAAATGATATAAACATAGATGTTGTAGAAATTGACATTGCTCAATACAAAGGTAATCCAACTTTGCTCAAGGAGTTTCATGTACGATCTGTAGAATAAAGAAAACCAATTCTTTTTAATGCTCTTAATTAAGTAGTTGTTCATAATAAGAAGATGCTGACTAAATTCACACTTTTCTTAGGTATTGTAGTTTGTAAACAAAATCATACACCTTTAAATGATGTTAATTAGAGTAAGATTCTCTAATAACCTATTTGGGAATATGTTAATATAAGAAACCATTATATTAATACTCCTTTCAATTTGATTTATGAAATTTAAATGAACATTTATTTATTTGTAGAAGATGTTTATTATGCCATTAGAAGATAAAGAATGGGATATAAAGACTATTGGAGATACATGGAGAAGTTACAAGTTTAGAGTGAAACAAAAGTATTTTAAACAATATATGACAAATGCAGAAGGAATGGCTAATCATCCCAACTACATAAGTAAAGAAGTCTTCAACAAGCTCATTTTTTATTGGAACCACCTAGATGTGAAGTTATGACAAGTATTAGTATTTTTACAATTAATTTCATGACATATAATTAATATAACAATATACAATAAATTGTTTGAATAAATATTTGAAATAAAAAACAATAAACTGAAATGCACTCAACTAGTCCTCAAAGTTTTGCAAGTAACTATGCTAAAGTGATAAGTTCTTTAATAAGTTATAATCTATCAAGTTCTTTTAAAATTCTAATGAACAATTGTTTCCATGGATAAAAAAATCAAAAAGAGGATAAAACACCACTCTCTAATGTTGAAAAGTATCTTGCAACTTATAAAAGAAAGCTTGGAAAAGTGTACAAGTAAGTTACTAAAGCTATAAGAGAAAATTGTGAGTATAGTTTTGTCAAGTAACAATTTTATATATTATTGCTACTTTCTTTGAGATGCGTAGATTTATTGCTTATTGTATATGTTTTTGATCTTATTGTGTTATTGTTCTACTTATATCACCTACATTCCATTTCATTTGTTTTTCTATTGTTGATATGTTATTCTTGTCAAAATGAGTTATTTATAGTATAACTAGAATTATAGTAGGTTTCTTTATAAGTATATATGGTGCTTGCATTCATTAGTACGATTACAAGTTTCTTTATTTCTTGTTTGAAATATAGGTGTTGTCATATGGTTTGTAATTCCAAAAAACTTACAATTACACTAATCAACATCAATTTGATTGGATAAGTACCACGTTAATTTTCTTTTGTAGGCTCGTATTAGAAAAATGCAAAAACAAAATGATAGTCAAAAGCTTGATGAAGTCATGGTTGATATAGGAGTAATAAGGCCTGGATGTAATAAACTATTTAGAATGGGTGTGAAATTATCTACCATGAAAGAAAATAATATTGTGAGTAAGGCTTTGTATAAATTTCCTAATGAGTATCCACAGTCCATCAAGATTGCATTGGAAGAAGAGATGAACCTGAAAGTAGAAGCTGAAAACGAGAGAATGAGAAAGGAATTAGAGCAAGAGAAAGCTGAACACTTGAAAATAAAAAGGCAACTAAAACAAGATAAAGTAGATGGAGAAGAAATGATGCAATAAATGTTTTCTCTGATTCAATCTCAACTTGGCAAGCTAACAATACTAACATAAACATGCTTTGTAAATTGATTGCACCTAGTTAATCAAAAAGGGAATATTCTATTCCTCCAAATCGTACGTACCAACATGAATAATATCAAGTGACAAAGTTCCCCAATTCATTGTTGTTGTACATCATCTAGTTGTCTTTTCTATTGAGATTAGTAGCTTATGTTCCCAATTACAAATCTAGTGAACCTAATGAGGATTGAAATATTCATGCCTTTTGACTTTGTTAATAAAAAAATTGAATCATTTTGTTATTAGTTTTTTAACTACAATAATTGTCTTAATTAATACAGGTCATAATAAACCAATATTTCATTTTTTGATATATCAAGACATTTATGAGCATAGTAGTTTTAGAATAATTCTAATTTACTTAATTTGTTTTGTAGGAAGGTGATAATTAGAAGTGGATAAGGAGGTACTTGTTAAAAGATTTTGGAGAGCATATACATATTAGTTTTGTTATATATTTTGGTTGATGCACTTGTATTCTATATGAAGAAGAGAAAAATGACATAGGTGCATATTTAGTTAGTGATTTTTAGCTATTATATTTTGGATATGTTAAGGATTGAATTCTATATGATAGCATATTTAGATGCAGTGTTTTATCATTAACATTGATAATACATATTTAAGAACATACATTAATGTATGTGTGACTATCTTCAATAATATAGATTAATATCTTAATGAACATTAATGTATATATATGGATGACAAGGGTCTACTTTTACATTAACTTGTTATTCTTAACGAAAGAATAAATTGTTGTCTTTGTTGTTAGATATTGTTACCTAAAAAGATCACTTTATTGCCTTACAAAAACTCAAACTGTTGTTATATTCATTCAACATTATTACTATAGTTTGAAAATATTCTATTACCTAGTCAGAAGCAACATTATTCATTTTTTTGTGTAATAAAAAAATTTTGTTACCTTACACTTATACTACACTTCATTTAACAATATCAATTATAATTTTCAACATGCATGTTTTGTTCTTGTACTTGCGAACTCATAACTAATAAGTGCACTTGTATATTATCGAATTTTCACTAGTTTTCAAATTTTTGTATTCCCATAATTCTAATTATATTTTTGATAGTTTGATGATCCAATTTATTATCTTCATTTGTCTTGATTAAATCTCACTCTACCACTAACAGAAACATATCCTTCCTTTAAGAGGAGTGCTACGAGAAAGAATCAGGGTGTGCTTGTTTAGTGGGTATGAAAAAAGGAGAATAGGTATGGAATGAAAGATTGAATTTCATAAGGGACTATGATTATAGAGTCATTACTTTGATTACCCATTTTTGGGTAATACCTCATTCCTCTCCTAATCTAGAAGAATGAGTATCATTGTTATGTAAGGGTGTGCTTGTTACAATTAATTAAAATATAACTAATTAAGATATAAATATTAATTAATTAAAATATTATAATTAATTAATTAATTACAATATAATTAATTAAAATATATTTCATTCATTAATTAAAATATTGTAATTAATTAATTAATTACAATATAATTAATTAATTATAATATAATTAAAATATTATTATAATTAATTAATTATAATATAATTAATTAATTACAATATAATTAATTAAAATATATTTCATTCATTAATTAAAATATTGTAATTAATTAATTATAATATAATTAAAATATTATTATTATTAATTAATTAAAATATAATTAATTAGTTACAATATAAGTAATTAAAATATAATTATTCATTAATTAAAATATTATTAATAATTAATTAACTACAATATAATTAATTAAAATGTAATAAATTACAATATGTTGATTAATTAAAATATAATATTAATTAATTAAAATATAATAATTAATTAATTAATTAATTAATTAGCTACAATATAATTAATTATAATTAATTATAATTTTTTAATTAATCAATATATTTAATTAATTAATTAAAATATAATAAATTTTTATTTCTCAATTTTTTTACAAATCAACCACTGTTAATGGTAATGATAATCATTCCTTCCTCTTAACCAACCATTATAATTATAATGATAATACCCATCCTTATTCTTCACTGTATTCATTCTCATTCTTATTACCATTCTCCTATACGAACCAACCGCCCCTCAATAAAGTACTGCACATATTTATGCTTCCTAAAGTCTTCATGATTTCCCTTTTTTCCTATGTATATAAATTTGCTAACAAGATGGAGTTGCTTTACTTGGAAAC
The DNA here is from genome assembly GCA_025629805.1 of Erythroxylum baracoense. NCBI lineage: Eukaryota > Viridiplantae > Streptophyta > Magnoliopsida > Malpighiales > Erythroxylaceae > Erythroxylum > Erythroxylum baracoense. The sequence goes on from JAOTAY010000006.1 coordinate 5,704,203, forward strand.
ATCAATGTCTCCAAAATCATTGGTTATTTGGCATCAAGTATGTTGGAAGCTATCATTTGTTTTTCTTCTTACCAAGTTTCCTTAAGAGCAAGCAGCCTTTCTACTGTTTTTCTTTTCTTTCTAAAGCCACTTGCGCTATCATTACTTCTTATTAAGCCTCATCGGAAGAACTGATAGATTCTTTGTACGTGATTAAGAGTTCCCTCAGACCGATCGTTCACTGAATGTAACATACTATCTACCTATGATCTCCAACTAAGACCACGTACCAAAGAAAACATATAGGTCGGTTATGTGCTGTTTTTGGTCTGCTAGCATATTAACTTTGGCCAAAGAAGAGAAGACAAGAAAAGCTAAGTATAAAAGTAAGGGAGTTGATAAGAGTAAAGCAAACAAGGCATGGGAATAGGATGTGAAGCCTAATACTTTCTAATCTTAGCTACCCACACATCATTGGTAATTAGGCAGGGCCTCATCTGGTGAGACCAAGAGATTGGCCCACTAAAAAGCTTGAGACATGTCACTCGCGTTATTAAATTGTTGTTGATAGGGTTTTTAAAATTAATCAATCGGATATTGGTGGTTCCCTAACTCACATTTCAGTGGCTGTAAGATCTTAATGATATGATTGAGATAAATCGTAATCCGGTCCGCTTATTCTAATTGTACTCCGGATAAAGTACCCACGTTGATTAGTTCGGCGTAGCATTCCAATCATCATACTGCATGCTAGTTTCACAGGATCCTGTCTGGGTCTGGCACTGTACAAAATCAAGCCTCTTCATTTCATCACACCATCTACTTATATCATACGCACATTTCTTGTAAGGAAGGGACGGTACAAGTAGCAAATTTATAATATTCCTGTTCCTGCCTGGAAAATCACAGCCAGAACAGATTTGCTATTGACCAGGTAGGCCTTTTTTGGGCAGAAGCATTGCATCTACTTAGCTGGAAATAAAAAAATACCAGGACAAGAAGGTAAAATTGATGATTAGATTCCTTTATTCCTTATCTTCATTGCCAAAGCTAACCAAAGTTAAAAAGAAAAAGAGGTTGCTGCAGTTGTTTTGTTAAAATAAATATAAAAATAAGAAGCCAGCTAATGTGCTTCCACAAGCAGTGAACTTGTCTAATCACAACCATACAATTGTCGTACCAGGTAAGGAAAGACCGAAACAAGATCTTCTGACATCGTTAGGATGTTTTTTTTCTTTGGGTTCATGTATTTATATAAATTTTATAAAATTATGTGAATAAAATTTAATAAAATAAAATAAAAATTAATTAACTCGAGTAAAAGATCAGTCCGAAAAGACCTGCCAACGCCAATCCGTGGAGAGGGATCGTTGAGTTGGGCTTTTGGAACCATGATTTTGTTATACTTTTGGTAGAGTGATATGGTGGGGCCATGTATCAATCTGACGATGGGAAGGGTAGATCATGGAAGCTGATGGAACTGAAGTTCATCGTAAAGTTACGTCTCCAAAGAAATGAAAATGAAACGAGTGGTTGTTTGGTTGGCAAATGTGTCAGTGAAAAACTAAATAAATAAGAAGGGAAAGTAGATTATGGTAAAAGAAGGAAGTAAAGCAGGCTATTAGCTATGGCAGCCAAGCTTGGGCTTGAAGAGAAGACAAGAACCTCCCCCAGGATAAATATTTAGCATAATATTAACAAGAAAAAACATAAAATACAAGTTAAAATTCCAAAAACTGTAAAGAAAGAGGTTATAGAAAGTAGAGTGATTAGGTTCTGCAATTATTTAGGAACAAGAGCAGTTGGGAGCCGTAGTTAGTTTGTCTTTTAAAATCATGCGTCTCATTTGTTTGCCTGAGCAAGTAAGCCAAAGCCAAAGGGCAATCTCAATTTCCTCTGTCTCGCTCTCTTTGTATACAAATACTATTTCTCAGTGTTCTCTCTAGGTTCATGCATAGATATCCATCTACATTGCCTTTGATTGAGTAAAGTTGGAATTTGATGCCTCTTCCGCTGTTTGTGGGAGTATCATTTTTCTGAACTTTGGTTTTTGTA
>JAOTAY010000006.1:5706336-5735407 GCA_025629805.1 Erythroxylum baracoense
AATTGGCAAAATTCCCAAAGTAGGTGTTGTTTACAACCCAATAATGGAGGAGGTGAGATTTTTATGCTTCAATGTGTTGAAGTAAACGACCATGTTTTGTTCTTCAGAGTAGTAAAATTGATTCTTGACATGCCCTATCTAGTTTGTTATGCATCCCCAAATGATCCCTTACACAACTATAATCTCTACCTCGTTCGGATTTTTATGTTAAAGTTTAGCACATGATCAGCACACTATGTCCTTTCAGTTTTTTGGTTTCGAGACATTATAATCAGCTCAAAGAAGTCAAATCAGACAACCTTGCTTATCTTTGTCATGCATTACTTTCTGCAATGTTTTTTTCCATGTAGCTTTTCACTGGTATTCATGGAAAAGGTGCTTTTTTGAACGGTAATCCCATAAAAGGTAAGCCATAAGTTAACTGTTGTTGCCCCCTACTGCTGGCGCACTCTTGTTGTTAACTTAAACATCTTCATTTTCATCTTATGAAAATTGCAGTATCATCCCAAGCTGAGCTTGTGAAGTCTCTTCTTGTAACTGAGGTATGCGTTTTATCCTTCATTTATATGTCGACAATTGCGCTGATGGATTTTTTTATAATATCTGGTTCTTATAAGCGCACATTTGCCCTTTCGGTTAATATATTGATTTTGAACTGTTGGCTACTAAATGTGCTTTGTAGGTTTTGCTATAAGTTCTTTTTTCTTTTTCTTCGTCTTTTGTGTTTCTTCTCCTCATTTAAGATTCACGTTTACTCCTTCATATTTGCATGATGAATCTATCACCCTCCTTCATCCTTCATAAGGAATCATGATGAGAACCTGTCTAATCAAGATTTTACTATAAGCAGGTTGGAACAAAACGTGATAAGTCAACTGTGGATGCTATTACAAATAGAATCAATTCTTTGCTTTTTAAGGTGAGACCATACATGAAGTTCTATGCTTGGTAAAATGGCATTAGAAATCTGCTAATGGAATATAAAATTTTCTTGTTACCAGGTGAGATCACTCAGGATGAGTGGCTCTTGTGCGTTGAATCTTTGTGGAATTGCATCGGGCAGGCTTGATTTAATTTATGAAACTGGATACGGGGGTCCCTGGTATGTTTTAATAATTTATTTCAGAAACAATTGGTGTGGGAATTAATCAAGTGATTGATGTGGTAACATGATTAATGTGACCTATTCCTTTGCTCAGGGATGTAGCTGCTGGTGCTCTGATTGTAATGGAAGCTGGTGGACTTATTTTCGATCCGTAAGTGCCATCTTACCTTACAGCAAACTGTGATTTGAAGGAATTCTAGAACCAGTCCATATCATAACCTAGAATGACTTATGTCAGTGAATATACAACTTCAATTGTCCATTTCCTTAATATTGAGATATCAATAATGTAGTCAATCATGCAAAAAAAGTCAATATTTTGGGTTGCAAGACTTCAAACTATTACCCTGACATTTACGTGCATAGATTTTCTTAGTTAGAAAAGCTTAAAGATTTGGTGTTGGTTGGTTTGCGTCAGATCTGGTAAAGATTTTGACATCACATCTCAAAGAGTTGCTGCTTCAAACCCACAGTTGAAGGATGCATTTGTTGAGGCTTTGGAGGAGGCAGAATGAAGAAGCAAATGAGATTCCATGAGATTACAAACAAATATGTTTTTCAAGATGATAGTTTTGCCTAGTCATTGTGAACAACATCTGCTGCACTCATTGATTACTCATGGATGTTAAAATGAAGACAGCTACATTTTTGTCCCTTCTTGCAATAATTTTCTAGAACTTCGGCACAACCAATTGTTTGATATAGTCCAATTTACTGAAAACTTCTGATTGTCACATCTGCTTGATCCACGGGCCGTCTTACCAACAGATGTAGCCAATTTCTCAATGGAATAGTTCACAGCACAATGATTGACAAATGAAGGCCAACAAGAAAATAGACGATTAAAAGAATCAGAGCCAATTGTCCAATTTACTGAAAACTTCTGATTGTCACATCTGCTTGATCCACGGGCCATCTTACCAACAGATGTAGCCGAATTCTCAGTGGAAAAGCTCACAGCACAGAGATTGACAAATGAAGGGCAACAAGAAAATAGAGAATTAAAAGATTCTTAAAAGTGAAATTTGTTAGTGACACTTCCAATTCTTCTCAAAACATGTATAAAAATGGATACTTGTACCCACCCCTCCAAACTTGCTGATATATACCCAGAATTAGATACAACTTTGAGAATTATAACATAGATGTCATGAAGAAAACAATGGAATAACATGGTATATAATAAATGTCTGAACAAGAAACAGATACATGAAATCTCAAGGAGAGTTTCAGACTAAACTTCCTATGACTACCCTGAGAAAAAACTTCAAAATCCTATACTCCCTCTATCAAAGGTGTAGTCAGATAGCAGCAACTCATAAATAGAAGACCAGGGAGCAACTGCTATGACTTACCTGTTAAACAAAGTTACATAGAAATAAACAAATAAACAACATAAAATGGAAAATACAGAGCCAAACACAAGCCACCTATGCCCCCTGATATTGCCTAGCATCATAACCATTTGTCTCATTCGATCCATTTATGCCGTGAGGCATCTTTGATTCGGCATCTGACCTTTTCCTCTTCATCACAATAAACCAAGTATATCCTTCCAGCGAAACGGCACTGACGGCCAAGGCAAGGACAATACCAATGTAGGCGTGCTTCCATTTCTTCTGAGGTTGTAAGATGTCGAAACCTTTGAATATGTTGATGACGCTGAGGATGATGACAGTGTATCCCACAGAATGGTGGTATAGGTTCCAGTAGAATCTGAACTTGTGATCAGGTTTTGGCCTTAAAAGCAAAGCAAACACCTGAATTGTACGCAAAGCAATTTCTCTTTAATACCCTGACCCTGATAATACTTAATAATGAGAAAGTATATCATGAATCATGATACCTGAAGTGTTCCAAGACAGAACAGGACTATCCCAATTGTTCTATGAGCATTATACACCATACCAACAGATTCACTTCCCAGTTTGAGACCTGTACCCCATCCAGCAACCCCGACGATGTAGGCGATGGATTGACAAGTAACGTGAAGGTAAAACCAAGCAGGACCAGCAGATTTGAACACCTTCAGGTATCTTGCTATTAGAGCACCAATTGGCATCATAATTCCCCAGCTGGCTGCATTCAGAACTCCGTGAACCTGACATTTTTTTTCAAATAATCATTAACAACTTGGGTTATGTATTGGTTTTGCCAATAGGAAATATTGATCTGAAAGGAAGTAGCGGGAGATTTGATCATCCAAATCCAAAAATCCTTCAAGAGCAGAGCATATACTTCCGATAGAATCGAATTGTTGTTACAGTAACATCTCAAAAAACTCAAAAACATTAAACAGAAACTATGCCATGTTTGAAGCCTGATCGAAGCATTATGCTGTCATATGATCGAGACATCATTAGCCATGATCTAACCAATTCACTGGTTCAAGTCAGACGTGGGAACGAATAACAAGGAAGAACAGATCGTCCTTAAACACATATAGACATAGAAGACGGTGTTTGATTTGAAGTACTTACATTTCTCCTCCTAAGCTTGTCGTTGCCTCCTGTAGTCCCAACCTGGCCGGAGAGAAGGTTGACAGTCCCCATAGATTGCACGTTAGCTCCAGTAGTAGCATGCACCTGAGGATTACCACTGGAAACCAAACCATCCTGCCAAACCTGGTTCACAGTACCAGCACCACTGATTGGAAGTCCTAGAGTAGCAAAGATTGTGATCTCGTTGTTTGCGTAGGTAGCCGATAAACCTGAAACGTCAAAACTAAGTTTCCCTTCCGTCAACTGAGTCTGATAGCTGCCGACAGACGACGTATAAGCCCTCATGGCCCCACCAGATTGCTGGTATGCAACCAGAGCTTGTGATCCGACCATGCCGGTTCCAGTAGGGTTTATTGCCCATGCAACCCAGTTAGAGGAAGAGACTCTTGTGTGCCTGTAGGCTATCTGCAGAGTGCTTGATGAAGAGTTGTAATTCCAATGAAGAAATGAGTTCAGATAAGGAAGATCGTTACATGCACTAAACACCTGGTTGCTGGAGAAGGTATAGCTAGAACAAGTCTGAGCATATGACGAGAGTGTCACAGAGAAGAGAACTGTGAGAACTAACACAAATTCTAGTGTTGTGTCCATGGATGGAGATGACCCAAGATCAGAGAATAAGGATTTTATATACGTATATATATGAAGTTGGTGAGTTTATTTTGGCTTCGTGGAGTTGATATATATAAGGTAGAAGGTGGGTTTGGTTGTTGGACTTTTGTTGGGAAGCCATTGTACATTAGATAGATACTAGAAGGTGAGTTCATATTTTCACCTCATGAACATGGAAAGAAGAATTTGAGAAGCAACTCTTGGAAGTTGAAGAAAAGAACCATTATAATTATTTTTCTAATTAGTCTTTCAAGAAATGACATTATTAGGTATCACTATTTTCATTTCTATCAATTTATAAATTTCATTAATTATTAATTTTACTTCAATATTAAGATTTTATTTTAAGTTAGGTAAAAAAAATTCTTATAATTTTTATTTTTCGGGAAAAATTCTTTCTGCAAATATTAACAACGAAATACATGCAACATTAACATCACACAATAATCAATTAAATGTTGCTTATATAACGACTCTACTCAACTCTTAAACTATAATAAAAACTAATTAAATTTGATTAAAATTAAAAAAAATTATTTGATTATCTTACATTATTAATTTAAATCGACTTTAATTGGCTTAAATCAAATATAAAAATTACGTTGAGTTATCATTTCAGCGATATTTAATTAATTCATATATAATGTTCATACCACGTACGTGTATTCTGTCAATATTTTTTAATCAAAAATCTAAAAAAAGTGATTTTTCTAAAAATTGAAAACTATAAAAAATTTTAAATTTTAAATTTTTCTAAATTTTTTTAAACTTAAAAAAGAAAGTCTATCTCATTTATCCTTTAGGTTAAGACATTAATTTGTATTTGAATAATCTAAGTCTATTATTAATGATTAGCAAACTTGCTTTTATACTAACCAACCTTTTCTTTTTCAACAAAAGCTCTTGCCCGTCTTCAACCATACATTTTCATCCATCCATGCATGTGTTTCGGAGCTTTAGGGTAATTCCACCACCATCGATGACTCATGGCTTGGTTGGTGAGCTATGCATGATCCAATCTATCCCCCACTTAAAAGGAAGCTCTAATCTATTATGAACATATGTGACCATATCATAACCTCAATGACTTAAGACCCCTTTCCTTTGACAAGTAACTCCAACAAGTTGAAGTCAATATACTTTACGGCTCAATCAGTAGTACTTAATTTTACCCTTACATAATAAAGATGTTGTTTCTAATAAACTTATATATACTGTAAATTAATAAAAATATAAAGTATTAATAAATACATATAATTAAACGTATAAAATTATATAATACAACACATATAAAGATTATTGGGGATTCTAAAACTTCTAATGAATACAAATGAACACCAATTAGAAGTGAAAAAGTGAACCTGGTCAACATAACAGAACCACTCTTAATAAGTTTGTGTCAACGAATTTGGACAACCAGAACTGGACCTAACCTCAAATATCGCTCAAAACGTCACCGTTTAAGCCAATAAACTAATGATTAGGTTGGGATTAGGTAAATGCGGTCAAATACAAAAAGCCAAATGATGTGGAGACTTGTTTGCTTGGTCAAACCAAATCCTTACCAGCCTCATGTCTATAAACTTCAACGGGAACCACCTGCCACGTGGAAGTCCATCAAGTCATACCGCTGGCAGGACCCACACAATTCGATGTCCTCAAGGTCCGGGCAAGGTACAACCTTTTATTCCATCAAGACGTTGTCGTTTCTTCGGCGTCTTAAACTCCACTACCGAACCGTGTGGTATTAGTATTTTAGATTCCTTTCGAGACATCAAATTCCCCTTTTCATTTATTCTGGTCCGATACTATTATATTAAATCTTATCTATATATTTATATGAGTTATTATATTTTAACCTTATTTTATTAAATTTTATTAGATAAGATTTAATGAGAACAAAATAATTCTACGTAAATGTGTGAATCAGATTTAATAAAACATAATAGGAATATTATAACCAATACAGAAGATATGATACTCCGAAATTGTTCTAACTCTGTTCTATTAAATCTTATCCATATATTTATGTAGAATTCACGTAAATGTTTAGATAAGATTTAATGAAACATGATAGGAACACCATAATCGATACAGGAGATCTAATAATCCCTTTCGAAGTATGTACTAGATTTTTATTCTCTTTTTTTTGTCAGAGGTATAATATCAAAATTAGTTATAAAATATATGTATTAACCAATATTTTAAAAATCAGACCGAAAATTAAGTCGATAAAATAAAAAATTTAAAGATTAAAAGGTTCAATCAACATTAAACTGTTATAAAATCAGCCAAAAATTAAATAAAATTAAAGAATTGAAAATATAATTGAAAGAGTGTTCTTATCCATCACCGACGAATTTGAAGTTTAGTTAAAAAAGATTATTAAACAAAAATTAATTGATTTATTTTAGTTTATAAGAATTTATTAATTTACAAAAATTGATTGATTAATTAATAAATTGATTAAATTTTAACAAAAAAAATTATTACAATAAATCAAACCGAAAAATTAAAAATTGAATAAAAAATTATAAAATTCAAAAAATTTACGGATATATCGGCCAAATCAGTACGGTTTAACAATGTTAAGCTGGGGTATTTTATAACCAAATTATAAGTTCATGCCCTGATTTCTCCGCTACATCATACTCCACTTCACAGGAGTCTGTCTAGTACTATAATATCGGTTATGACACAATCATTGACGTCGTAGTACTATAATATCCCAAGGAAACATGATCCTCTGATGTAGGAACAGGAATGGTCTTTACAGATTGCATAACAAATTTAGAACAGGATTGTTCCGTGACAGGACCGAATCCACGATTTTCAGGAACTCCACTGGGTTTGTTTGTCGATTCTATGATGTCCGAATCTGTGACTTGGAAAGCTTCAATACAGGTAACTTAAAATAATAGCAACAGTGATAGGGAGATCGTGTCTGCCACGGCAAAAGTGACATTTTCCATAAATTCCTATATATATATAAGAATTGCCTTAAATAATATATTTTAAATGGATTAGTTGATTTATTAAATATAAATTTCATTTAATCTCTTGCGTTGATCAAAGGAATTTGCTTAATTGCAAATCCTCGACTGTTATTAATGACAAATATAAAACAAATATTTTAAAAATTAGACTGAAAATTAAAATAGTAAGTTTAAAAGTTTAAAAGGTTCAATCAGTATCAGATCGTCACAAAATAGAGTAAATAATAAATAAATAAAAAGAACTTGAAATATTATTAAAAGAGATTTTCTTTACTTATCGAAGGATTTAAAGTTTAATTAAAAAATATTGTTAAATGAAAAACAATTGTTTTTTCTTAGTTTACAAAAACTTATTAACTAATAAAAATTGACTAATTAATTAATAAATAAATTTTTTTAATAATAAATGTTAATAAAGTAAATCAAACGAGAAAATTAAAAAAGATACATTGTGACCAGAAAATCGCACTTTGAGTCATAAAAACATCTTTTTTTAATGTAAAATGAAACCCCAAATTCCCAATCACGGGAGTGGGTACATGATAGTTAAGGTAGAGTTCACGCTAATAATTCTATATTCAGTTTAACTCAAGCACCTAGGTGTACGTAAGGCTGATGAATCATTGACGTCAGGTATTATTATAATTGGTGTTTGACTAAATTTAAAATTAAAATATTTTCTCCTACAATAATAATATCAAAAGTAGTAATGACAATCTCTTGAATGTCTCAATTTGGAGCTCAGTATACTTGAATCTTCTACTTCTGTTTCTGTTCAATGACTCAGATCGAACTGGTAGAAGTAGTGCTCCTTTCATTTTTCTGGGAACTGTTTCAATCAATACAAAAGAAAGTAACAAAATTTTTAATTCCTGATATAGTTCTCAGTTTAGGGTTAATCTGCAATTTTCCAGCCAACTCAAAGGAAATGTAACAACAAACCAAGTTGTAGAATACAAATAAGGGCAATTAGAGATGAAAAAGGATTGAGTATGAAGTAGTTCTTCAAGAGTTAAATAACCATTACACCAAAGAAAATGGAATTTGATTAAGAAAGTCAAACTATCAGAATATGGAAAAAGAAAAACAAAACAAAAGGGACCTGTTTTATATAACACAAATGAATCTGACTTGTTGCAAAACCACTGGTATTAAAGACCTGGCACCAGCAGCATAAACTGCAAATGCCAATCTGAAATCACCATCTGCAAACTATGGAAAGAAAAACAAGAAAACATCTGATGAGGTTGAAATCTCCAGCTCTTTAGTAGGTGATCATGAGCATTTTGATTTCTTTCTGAGGACAAATACACCTGTTGTTTAATCAAAGAACATTTGAGATTCATAAAGATATGAGCCATGACGATTAAGTAAATTCAGGATTTTGAGATACCTGATCTCTACTACTAATATTTTGCTTTGATCATTTCAAGCTATCTTATGGAAGCTGCTTGCAAATAAGATGCTGCGAGATTGTGATGGTCAAGCTAGACAACTGCAAATTGAGGCAGTCAATTGCAGGTGGATCAACACACAACCAAGCTAAATAAACTTTATGAAGGAAAGGGATCCCAACAGAAGCTGATGCAAATACCTGATCAGTGTATGACAAACGCAAGAACTTAAGACACTTCCTGTAGTATCAGATATTATAGCCATTAACCTCAACTGCAGGAATACCAGAAATCTTTGGCCAATCTTCTCCACTGTCCCGTTGAATACTTTTTTTCAGTGAAGGACAGTCCCAAATAGATAGATAAAGGAGGGAGGATGGCAAGCTTTCTGGCAAGAATTGCAAATTTCGGCAACCAAAAATCTCTAGTATTTTCAGGTCAATGAGGTGCGCAAGTCCTTCCACAGATCTCAGATTCCCAAGTTTATAGAATTTTAGAGATGTAAGAGAGGAGGGCAGTCCGTCTGTAGGCAGGGATAGCAACTCAGGACACAGCCTAATCTCCAATTTTTCAAGCAAGTTGAGATATTGAGTTCCCTTGTTGAATAAGGACTCAAAAATCTGAAGATCGGAAATGGATAGAGAGGTAATTTGCGGGAACTTTGTGCACTGCAGATTTTTGATATTTGGTAGAAATAAAATTCGAAGAGAAGTAAGAGAAGAGGGGAACAATATCTCTTTGGGGAAAACTTCCATGCCGCCATACTTACTAATCTCCAAATCAGAAAGAGATGAGAGATTCTGCAAATTCCAATGCTTAAACCCCGAAACCAGTTTGTTGCAATTGGAGATCGAAAGTGATCGTAACTTGGATGGCAAACCTCCTTCCTGAAATCCAGCAATTTCACTGGATTCATCCATATTCAATTCCACAATGGAAGAGAGCACAGAGTGCATACATTCTGGCAGTGATTCCGATATCTCCATAGGAGCAGACAATCCTCCTCCAAAGGATTTGAAATTTGGACAAGGAATTTGAAGATTTGGACAACCTTCAACCTCAAGAATCCTCAACCTGGGGAACAATTCCGAGGGGAAGCACCTGAGAGACTCACAACGCCTTATTACTACTTTCTCTGAAGCAAATATACGAGTAGTACCAAGTTTCTCCATCATCTCTACCATGGATCGTTGGGAGTTGAATTGGACAAATTTGAGGGAACGGGAATGAATGAACTCAACGGAACAAGAACCATTCTCCAAAATCATTGATGTGAGTTTTGGAGCCTTTGGAAATGAAAATTCAAGCTTCCCGCATCTTATAACATGCAGTTTTTTCAAAGAAGGAAGGCAAACAGGCAGAACACCTTTTAGATTGGGGCAATCTACAATTGAGAGCTTTCGAAGAAGAGGGAAAGCTCCACCGTCATCTCCCTTTCCATAGGGAATCCATTCCTGCAATTGTGGCATTTTTTCAAACCTCAAAATCTCGAGGGATTGAAATGGCTTGATAGATGAAGAGTCAAATTTTCCATAGAATGAATCATCAACAACCTCAACACTGTCAAAACCTCTAAGCTGGAGATTCTTCAGAGACGACATATGCCCAAGTTGTGGAAGGGAGGAGCAATACTTACAGCCCACAAGCTTCAAAGTTACCAATTGCATAAAAGAAGAGTCTCCTACCCAATTTGGAAAACTCAAACCTCCATAACCAATAACTGAAACCTTCTCCACATCTATGTGAGGCTGCAATCCATCAAGAACACCCTTGTCACGTACTGGGTCATCTGTATCGCAGCTCCATTCTAGTATCAACTCCTGAAGATGCTTCCTTTCCTTCAAATTAGCTTCCAGTGCTTCTCCAGCATTCACAACATTTTCAAGGTTCCGAATTGCAAGTGATCCTCGGAGATGTTTCAGCTGTCCCAATTCCTTGATGCTGCAGTCACTAAGTTCTCCCACCAAAAAGTTACTTAAGTTCTGTAGCTTTGTTAGTTTACCCATATTTGGCGGCATCTCCTGCAAGCTTGTACCCTCAATATCAAGATGCAGCATATTTGTCAACTTTTCTACATTAGCCGGCAACTCAATCAACTGTCTGCATTGGTTTAACTTCAAAGTTTGCAAGTAATACAAGTGACAGAAATTTTCAGGCAGCCTTTTAATGGGTGTTTTAGAAAAGTCTAAGTAATGCAAATGCTTCAACCTGGAGATTGAATCAAGCAACTCACTCACATCTTGGCATTGAGACAGAGAAAGAACTCTTAAGCTTCGGAGATTTGGCAATAAATTAAGAAGCATATCCGTATGATCTACGGTAAGCTTCAGCCATGGCTGGGACACCACCAGTAATGTATGCAAGTACCGGTTGTTTCGGGTGAGTAGGAATCCCTCTTGCAAAAATGTATATGTACTCCTCACCCATGATAAATGGCGAACTGGTGAGGTAAGTTCACATAATCTGTTACCTTCCAAAAAGATGCAATCCTCTTTCACGATATGTTTGGTAATGTCTCTAACTAGGTCATGCAAAACGAAGCAAGATTTATAAGAGTTAATCCGCAGTTCAAAGATTGACCTTGACACAAGTTCGTCAAAGTACGCTTCAGCAACTTCACGGATCTCCTTATTCTGAACTTGTGAAACAAAACCTTCAGCCATCCAAAGAAGGACTAACTCGTCCTTTTGAAATTCATAACCGTACGGGAATAATGTGCAGTAGGCAAAACATGGCTTGAGATATGATGGAAGGAAATGATAACACAATTGTATAGGATGATAAACACTGCCAAATTGAATATGCCTTAAGTCACTCAATACTTTTTCCCAAGTCGCTACATTTCTCATAGAATGTAAGACACCTCCTAGTACCTTTAAAGCTAACGGATGACCACGACAGGTCTGAACAATCTCTCTACCAATTTTTTCCAAGCCTCGGTACCAATTATAACTTTCGCCTGCAAATGCGTGATTGCAAAATAATTGCCAACTATCATCAGAAGATAAAGGATTGAGCTCAGAAATTGAGTATAGTGGCTTGTTATAAAGTAGTCCTACATTATAGTGGCGAGTTGTCACGATGAGCCAACTTCCTAGAGCCCCAGACCTCAAAGGTGTGAGCAAACGCTCCCATTCATCTGAACTTTGACGCCGAACATTGTCCAGTACAATTAAAAACTTTCTGCCCGCCATTTGCCTCTCTAATTTAACTATCAGTTGCTCCAGTGTCATGTTGTGATAACACATCGATGAGAATTCCTTAAGAATTTGTTTAATTATATTAAATGCATCAAAATCTCTTAGAACAGATATCCATGCCATGAAATCGAATGAATCTCGAACTTTTTCTTCTCTGTAAACAAGTTGTGCAAGTGTTGTCTTCCCAATACCACCCACACCCACTATGGAAACTACACGAATGTTATTGTCATTCATATCATCAGATAGGATCAATTCTACCAGAGACTCCTTTTTAGCTTTCCTACCGAAGATGGAAGATTCATCAAATTGAGAATTTGTGGGAACTTTCCGAGTTACTTGTGTCGCTCCAGTACACTCTCTGGCCATCGACCGAGCAAGCTCAAGCATAAGCTCATGCATGACAAAACATGTCTCATAACCATAATTTCGTGGTTCAAAAAAAGACCTTGACAAAAGCTCATCAAAATACTCCGTACCAACTTCTTTTGCGTCCTTATCTTCAAATTGATGGACGAGCCCTTCTGCAATCCAACTAGGGACCAACCCTTCCTTTTGAATTTTATGATCCTTAGGGAGTATTGCACAGTAGGAAAAACATCGTTGTAGATATGGTGGAAGGTACTCATAGCTCAATCGTAGAATTGGAAGAACCCCAGTTCCTGCATAATCCCACAAACTACTTCCTAATATATTTTCCCATTCCTCGACATTTCTCACAGAACGGAGGAGACATCCTAATGCTTTCACACACAAAGGAAGGCCTCCACACTTCTTCACAAGTTCCTGACCCAATTCTACTAATCGTGGATTCCGATTGAGATCTTCATCGGAAATTACAAGATGACAAAACAATTTCCAGCAATAGTCATCAGATAATTCCTCGAGCTGAACTAACAATGATGAGTGACCCACAAGTGATCCTGCCCTACTGCATTGTGCTGTAACTATTAAGCAACTCCCTGGAGCCCCAGTCTCCAAAAGCTTGACGAAGTTGTACCAAGTACTGTCATTTTGATACCAGAAATCGTCTAGCACAATCAAGAACTTTTGATCCGCCAGCTTTTTCTGTAGTTCAGCTTGAAGCTGCTCCATTCCCATGCTAGTGGCAGAAGCCATTGAAGAGACATCGACACCCTGAAGAATATCTTTTCCTATCTTGTAAAGGTCAAAATCATCAGGAACACACACCCAATCTTTGACATGAAAATATGCTTGGACTTTTGCATCATTGTAAATGATTTGCGCAAGGGTGGTCTTACCTATACCACTGTTACCCACAATAGAAACGACTCTTATCTTGTTGTCCCCGCCACTCGCTTCTAGTTCATGCGACAGTAGCACTTTCAAAATGGATTCTCTCTCTTTATCCCTACCAAAGATGACTGATTCAGCAACCAGCGAACAAGACGTACTTGCGGGTACTTCCGGGGATGCTCCAATGGGCTCTCTCATGCCCATAATACGAAAACGTTCCAGTGCTTTTTCAAGATCAAAATCTAAAATCACTAAAAGTTGCTCCAAATCTTTCCTACTGTCATGTGACTTTCCAGACCACATAAAGTTGCTAACCTTATTCATTGTGGATCGACGAGCAGAAGTTTCAGTTTTCCTGTTGTACTCAATCTCATCAAACCTGTGCTCGGCGTAATATAGAGAATTTTGAAGACTGAGCCAAGTTTCCTTGTCATTAATAGCAATCTCGACATTCCTTGCATCATCAAGCATTCCTTGAAGTTTTATCAGAGAATTCTTAGCCTGCTCCAGAAGTTGACGATTAAATTTGATGGTTTTGAGTGACTCAAAAGCCAATAGTTCGAGCAATCTAGCAACGACAGCAGAGACAAAAACACAGGAAATCATGGTGCTGACCAATCCGTCTTCTGGAAGAGTCAACAGACCCAATCCCTAATTTGGTTGGGAGGTTCTGATAATTGATAATTAGCAGGGGGCTATGGTATCCCTTTATGTATGTAATACGCACCGTCTGCTTGTGGGTCTTCAGTTTCTTTAACGTCTTTTACTGATGTGTCGCCGTTTCTTGGTTGTAATTGTATGTTGATCACGTGACTTACACCGATTCTTTTACTTTTTTTATATGTGTATGAGCAGAACTCTTTCTTCTCTGTAAACAAGTTGTGCAAGTGTTGTCTTCCCAATGCCTCCCAAACCCACCATGGAAGTTGCACGAATGTTATTGCCATTCATATCATCAGATAGTATCAGTTCTCTCAAAGACTCCTTTTCAGCTTTCCTACCGAAGATGGTAGATTCATCAAATAGAGACTTTGTGAGAACTGAATGAGTAACTGGCGTCCCTTCAGTACCCTCTCTGGCTATCGACCTAGCAAGGTCATGCATAAGCTTATGCATGACAAAACATGTTTTATAACCATAATTTCGTGGTTCAAAAAACAGACCTTGACAAAAGCTCATCAATATACTCCGCACCAACCTCGTTTATGTCCTTATCTTCATATTGACAGACGACCCCTTCTGCAATCCAACGAAGGACCAACTCTTCCTTTTGAATTCCATGATCCTCGGGGAGTATTGCACGGTAGGAAAAACATCGTTGTAGATATGGTGGAAGTTATTCATAGCTCAATCGTAGAATTGGAAGAAACCCAGTTCCTGCATAGCCCCACAAACTACTTCCTAATATGTTTGCCCATTCCTCGACATTTCTCACACAACGTAGGAGACATCCTAATGCTATCACACGCAAGGGAAGGAAAGTTCCTGACCCAACTCCCCTAAACGTGGATTCTGATTAAGATTTTCACCGGAAAATACATGATGACAAAACAATTTCCAGCAATAGTCATCAGATAATTCATTGAGCTGAAATATCAATGGTGACTGAATCGCAATTGACGCTACCACACTGCTCAGTGTTGTAACGACGAGGCAACTCCCTGGAGCCGCAGTCCTCAAAAGCGTGAACAAGCTGTTCCAACGATAGAGAGATTGATTGGAGACATTTTCTAGCACAATCAAGAACCTTTGACCCGCCAAATTGCTCCATTGCCATGCTATTTTCAGATGCCATTGAAGGGACACCGACACCCTCAAGAATATCTTTTCCCATATTGCAAAGGTCAAAATTTTCGGAAGCGTATAGCCATGCTTTGACATCAAAATGTTCTTGGACTCTTCTATCATAACAAATGAGTTGCGCAAGGGTTGTCTTACCTATACCACTCTTACCCACCCTCACGTTGCTGTCGCCACCACTGGCTCCTAGTTCATGCGACAATAGCATTTCCAAAATGGCTTCTTTCTCATCATCCCTTCCAAAGATGCCTGATTCTGATTCAACAACTAGTCAACTACACACACTTGCCTGTACTTTTGGGGTGCTCTACTTGTAGCTCTCACCTCTAAAATATCCAACCGCTTCAGTACAACTCCAAGACTCACAGAAAAGTGCTGTGAAAGTGCTTCCAAATCTTTCCCATTGCAATGTGACTTTTCCTTATTCATAGTGAATCTATGAGCAGAAGATTTGGTTTTCATCAACTTGAGTTGCATGGTGTTGAACTCAATCTCATCCAACCGGTGTTCGGCGTGATAAAGAATATGTCGAAGATGACAAAGCCAACTTCCCTCGTCTTGAACAGCAGCCTTCGTATTCGTTGCAACATCGAGCACTGCTTGGATTTTTCTCGGTTCATTTTTTTTCTTTTTTTTGTCAAGGGAAGCTAATACATTAAGAATCTAAAAAGGGTCAGGTCCGCCGAAGCGGAGGCCGCATGGATGGCACGCGCCAGACGAGTCATGGACTAAGGCTTCGTGAATAAGCGACGGCGGATCCCGTAAGTACTGAAGCCCTGGACTAGAGGCAGCAGCTAATGAGACTAGGAGATCAGCACACTGGTTACCCTCGCGGTAGATATACTAAAAATGGACCTCCCACGGGCGATGGAGCAACCCTCGAATACCTATCAACAACAGAGAGATGTCAGTCAGGCTATCAGTGGAAGTGGAGAGGATGTTGATAACTTCCAGCGAGTCCACTTCAACAACTACTTGGTGATAGCCGCTGTCTCACGCCAAACTAAGCCCTGTGTGGACCCCCCAAAATTCGGCCTCCAGGGGTGTACCTCGGCCAATATTATGGAGAAAGCCGCCACACCAAAGGCCGAGGCTATTCTTCAAAAGTCCCCCAGCTGCGATCCGGAGGGATCCAGCGCTGGCTGTGCCATCCGAGTTCAACTTGACCCATCCCTCACGTGATTTAGCCCAACCCACCAGGGTACCCCGTGGAAGACTCGGGTCTGGAAAAACACGGTTAACCATCGAATGAGCTCTGAAGATCCAAACGCTATAATTCAAGACAACGCGCACTCCATCAAACGGCCAAGTAAAATCAAGGTCAAAGATGCTCGCGTCCCGCCACTTCCAAATGAACCAGTAGGCAACTCCAAAGGGCAATCACAATTTCCTCTGTCTCGCTCTCTTTGTATACAAATACTATTTCTCAGTGTTCTCTCTAGGTTCATGCATATATATCCATCTACATTGCCTGTGATTGAGTAAAGTTGGAATTTGATGCCTCTTCCGCTGTTTGTGGGAGTATCATTTTTCTGAACTTTGGTTTTTGTAGTCAAAAAACTTAAGCTGGCATTTGATACTGTTGAGGGTACTATTGGTCACCCATTTCAGGGAATTGTTACTGGAAATCTTGTTAATTGCTGTTTCTTTGCATAATTGAACTAGAATTTGGTACTGTTTGGCTATTTTTGGACACCCATCTGAGAATATGTCAAGAGAAGTCCCAACAGATTCCTTTTGCTTAGTTACTGGAATGTTGGGTTTTTGATTCAATACTTCAACAACTAGTCATTTCCTTGTTGGGATTTCTTCACGCACGAATTTCTTTGTGTTCTTTCTCTCCTGTTGCTTGGACCTTTTAACTCTGATGAATTCCAATGTAACATTGATGTTAAATCGACTAAAGGTTGGAAATTATAGTTCTCGTACAAGCAAAAGTGAAAAAGCGAATCTGCTTTTCTTTTTTAGGTCCTGTGAGCTGTTATATTAGCTGTTGAACTTCTCTGCATAAGTATGCTTTATGCTCTGAAAGGTTCACTTTTTGTCTGTAGGAAGCATTTCTAAGTTTCCATCATGTCCTTGCATGTTCTACTTGATCCTAGAGTTTCTGAAAGATGAGGTAATTAGCTGGGCGCAGATTAGATTTTATGCCTCACACATTGGACACTTACCTTTATCACTTTGCGTCCATGGGATGCTTCAAGTATTCCTTTTTACTTTAGCCACCTTCTCAGTTGTATAAAGCTGTCAACACTGCTTGTTCTTTACCGAGTCCTGGAAGATATCACTGGTTAAAGTTGATCAAACCCAGTTTGTTTTTAACTTAGTTCCTCGTCTATAGTTGTATTCAGTGTTATTCCTACATAGGTTAGTTCCTTGACATTTGAATCTAGAAAATGGGTAGTGTTGGCGGCAGCAATGATGGGATGGGGTTTCGAAGTAGAGATGAGAGCGTGATTAATTGCTCATCAGGAATGAGCACAAATCCATTCTTTGCTTCAGGGTGGGATAATGTAGTTTCACTGGGTCAGCATGAGAGCCTTAAGGTTCAACAATACTTTCTCAAGGTGAACTTACTAATTCTTCTTACTCTGGTCTTGTGGAAAACCAAGGAATAAGCAGTAATACCCACCTTTTTAGTTACCCATCTCATCCAAGTTTTGTTGAACTGGCTGGAAGTGGGAATTTCTCTGATATAGTTGGTTCCTATTGTCTAACTGGGACTGCTCAGATTCCCAGTACTATATGCCTTCCAGCTTACGATATTAACAAGGAAGGCCGAAGGATAGCAAATAACAAACAGTCTTTTGATGGTCTCCAGCAATTGGAAGCAGCAGCTTTTGGAGCTTCTTCCAATGAGAAGGGAAGGAAACAAGTTCTGGAGTCTAATTCTCGTTTTGATCCAAAGAAGGTAATCTGAATTACGTTTTTCAGGTTCTGATTAAAAGTTGCAGAATTTTCTGGCACTTTGCCACTGTTTATAACTTTTCTCTCTGAACTGATATGGAATTGGTTGTAGAACGGTGAAGGTGAGTTGCAGAGGGACCCTTCTAAAGAGAACTCTAGTGTGCCCAAAGAACAGGATGACAAAAAGCCAAAAGATGAACTAAACACTGGTCCATATACACGGGGAAAAGAGGAAATAAAACAATCCAAGGATGATTCTAACAGTGCAGAAGCTCCTAAAGATAATTACATTCATGTGAGAGCTAGGAGGGGTCAGGCAACCAATAGCCACAGTGTTGCAGAGAGGGTTTGTATAAGCATATTTTGTAATGTATACTATGGGATAATGGCACAGTTTCCTTTATATTGAGAAGTTCTTTTGCAGGTGAGGAGAGAAAAGATAAGTGAGAGGATGAAATTGCTTCAAGACCTTGTTCCAGGATGCAATAAGGTGTCCTTTTAGAAGGCCTAACTTCTGAATGAAATGTTCTTCCTTGTAAAATAAATTAATAAATAACGTCTGGGTTTGCTCATTTTATTAGATCACTGGGAAAGCAGTCATGCTTGATGAGATTATCAACTATGTGCAGTCGTTGCAACAGCAGGTCGAGGTATGTAATCCTGATACTTGAAATGAAATTCTCAAATTGATATTTTCACAAGAGGGCTGAATTTGGTCCGGAGTTTGATCGACTCAGTCACTTCTTTACCTTATAAGCTGACCTTGTAAAGTGGATTGTTCCGCGTTGAAATTATCTCTAGTAGAGATTCTTACATACATTTTAAATCCAAGTTGATTAAGTGGTTCTACTGTTACCTGCTAATGCTCCTCCTTTGAGATTATTATAGTAAAGGTTTTATGAACAAGCAACCAATAAAAAAATATGTAAAGGACAGCTGAGTTGAAGTAAATAAATACTTGTCATTCAACTCTTGCATTTGGATTATTGTCTGTGCAATTAACTGATTAAGTATTTTGCCTTCCTATTGCAGTTTTTGTCCATGAAACTCGCTACTGTAAATCCTGAATTGAAAATTGATGTTGAGAGGATTCTATCCAAAGATGTAAGCAGATGTTTCTATGGTTTACAACATAGATTGCAAGTACTTTGTCGATGTTTTATGAACGGTTTATGTTCCTGTCTTGCTTCTATCTAGATGCTCCATCCACGAAATGGTAATTCATCATTTATGGGGTTTAGTCCTGTGATGAACTCTAATCCTTATTGTCATGGAGTTTTTCAACCCAGCATACCGGTTGTTCCAGACGCAAACCAGCAGTTGCCTTCCATGCTGCAAGTAAGTAAAGTAGTAAGGGTACAAAAATGTTGTGTCAAAATGTTGTTTGATGCTCAAAAACCATGCATCTTCTCATATCCACAGACTGCATTGGACAATGAACTACAAAGCCTTTTCCAAATGGGATTTGATTCAAGCTCTGCCATTTACGGTTTGGGACCAAATGGTACAGAAAGGTCCAGACAGAAGTCAGACTCTTACCATATATATTGCATTTGCCTCATCTTCACATGTATTGTTATCTTCTGCAGGACATTTGAACCCGGAGGTCTAGCTTCTGGCAAGAAAAAGGTTCAAGCAAAGAACTCACAAGGATTTTGTTACGTTGACAACAAGTTAAACTGATTTAGCAAAAGGAGAAAATCTAAGAAGAAAATGGAAGTTTTTTGGTTGTATAGGCTGTTCTGTGTTTTTTTTTTTTTAACCTCCTAAGTCCTAACTGTGACTGTTCTTCGAATTTTTAGCCGAAGAAGACGCCGTTGTTAGAATTAATTACAGGCCTATTTCCAACTGACCATTTGTTCAGGTCCAAGGCTCTTGGCTCGCTTCCTATGAACTAACTTTTGAGAAATATTAGTACGGTTTAAGTATATAATTGGGGTAGACTCGACGTGGACGTTTAAGATTAAGATTTAGGCTATTGTATTTGGTCATCACACATTGATTAGTTAAAAGTCAATTTGCTTGCTAAAATTTATTATATACTAACTTCATAGTAAAAGTTAGAAAATTAATTAAGAAAAAAGATTAAGAGGCGCGGAGTTCATGATTGTAAAAAAGGCCTAGTTGAGTACTTAATTTTGTAATTTAGTGTGAATTGTAATATTAGTCCTCAAACTCCATAGAGCGGACGTCGTCGTAGGAAAGACACTCGAGCTTTGGAGCGATTCTCTTCGTCATCGGCCTCATTGGCGCCACAGCCGCTTATTTCTTCGTCGGGTCTCCTACCAATTTTTTTGCTTCTAAAAAGAATCGACCTCGTGGAAGGAAGGGAGAGCGGTCAAGACTCTTGTGGTGAATTAAACTGGGAATTACTCTATTCTAATTTACAAGTCAACAACCCTAGTCAAGTCAAACATTGACGAATTTTTCTAATGATTGGTCAACTGATTACTTGTTTTAAATTTTCCCCTTGGGTCCTCTTTTTAGTGCATCAAAAAGTATAAAAAGTTGGCACTAACCAAAATTACATCAACTGAGAACTGAGATACAACAATATTCCAAAAATTAAATAAGAGCTCCTTCAACTCTAGAAAATTCCACGCCCTTTTTTTTTTTTTCCTTAAAACCTAGATAACAAATTTGCAAGTATGCACAGTTCTTCCTCATAGAGTACTCATCCTTCGCTTAAACCTTTGAGCTACCCAAGGGATGAGAGAAATGTAGGGGGATAGACTCAAGCCGTTTTCACTGGAGGAGTTCTATAATAGGCAGGAACAGTGGCAGGAAAGAACATTTGCCTAACCCCTTCCGCCTTGATAATGGGTAAGATGATCCCTGATGCACCCTGCAACGAGATAGGTTAATAAATTCGACTTGTAATGATTCAGAGAAATTAAACTACCACTCATTGGAATAAATCGTAAAGCAATGTAAAAAAGTGTAGGCAACAACAGGAAAAGATACAGACCGAAATCAGTCTAGCTCCAATCCAGATACGCTTAGGTGAAGGGAATGGCAGTAACAAGCGGCCAACACCATAAATTGCAACCGCAAAGAAATGCATTACCAAACTCATTGGACGAGGGTTTAATCCAGAGAGCAACGAGACTGGTCCAGCTGAGCATACACCACCAAGACTCAGATAATCGAAGCAAGCCTCACGCATCTCTCTTCTAGCTTGATCAGGTGAAGCACAGAACACCTTGTAGAGGGCACCAGCTAGTGTGTTGATTGTTGATGCAACAGGCTGCAATTACCGAGAAAGGAATTTCTATTCAGTTTGACCAAAGCGATTGTCAAATTGGTCATCAATAAAAACTGTGTAAGAAAACCTTCACAATGAAAGGATAAAGAAACCAAACATTAAGACAACTTACCTTACGCAAGGTATAGAAGCATTCAAGATATTTGCAGAGAGAAGATGAGTCGTGCAGGTTGTGCAAGGGCTTTAGAAGATCCCGAAGTACAACAATGTCTGAGAGTGCAACAGTCATCCCTCCACCAGTTAGAGGATGACGCATGTTGAATGCGTCACCCATTAACAATGCACCTGGTGTAGGATGTGGTGCCGCTGGCATGCTTCTGTTTGGCATTGTCCTAATGTTACCTTTGTCAACTGCAGCTATGAAAGCATCATAAATTTCTGGAGGAATCTGAAAGAGCCATGGTTTGAGGTCAGTTGAGACATAACCAAAAACAAGGTAAGAAAGCACAGTTTCAACTGACAGGCCAAACATATAGTTGGGAATGAATAGATGGGAAAAAATATAACCTGAGGTGCCACCACAGTCTTCAAATAATTTCCCATTTCGCCATTTGAAATGGAGGGAAGTCTCTGGCCAGGAACATCAACCAAACAGCGGACCTCTGTGCTACTGATAGGATAGAATAAAATTGGTGAAGGATCTGCTAGTATAACATGGCCATGATTTGCATATGGTAGTTTACAGTTCTCCAAGACCAAACCAACAAAACAAGAGGGCACATCTACCTGAAATAATTTAAACTGCTGTTCAGATCTAGCTGCACCATAGTTATGCAAGCAATTCATAGTCAACACACATTATACTATTAATTTGGAGGAGAACCTCATAAAATAAGGTTGGAAAGTCTTTATTACCTTAGGGTCACAGAGAGAGCGGCGCAAGTTTGAGAAACAGCCATCACATACTATTGTCAAAGGTGCAAATGATGTTAGCACTTGGCCTGATTTTGATTTATACTGAACACCTTTGATGATCCCCTTTTCCTCAAGTAGAGAAGTGACAGTTCCTTGCTCCAGTCGTACACTAGTAAATAAAAAGATAAGTCATGAATAACAAAGCTGAATTTCCACAAATCTAAATGCAGCATAAGTCTCCAAAAACCGAATTGTTAAAATGTCTAATTGAAGTGAAATTTGAAACTATGATATCAATGATTTGTTGGAATCATTCAAAGTGTTAAAAGCCATGCACAAAGGTACAGCGGCAACAAATATGAACATACTTAGGAAGGGACGCAGCTTTTTGTCGCATTCTTTGTATGAAGCGCCCATTATGAAAGCTCCTCCCTGAAACGTCTGAGTGAAACTTTTCCAAAGGATAAGAGAGTTGAGTGTGTTTTCCATCCTTGAAAAGAGCATAACCAAACACCCTCTGAGCATCAATTTCATCCACACAATCTGCAGACAGACCAATGTCCTATGGTTAGATGTGGACAATCAGAAGAATCCCATATAGCTATAAAATTTTACATGAACACACCTTCAAGACCCAACTCAATCAACTTTAGGTAGCCCCCTGGTTGAAGCAGTTCACCAACAATTCTGTCAGGCTCAGTTAGGTCCCTTTCAATTACATGCACTCGACGACCATCCTGTATTTGAAACATGGTTAATTTTCAATTTAAAGAACTCTCAG
Organism: Erythroxylum baracoense; assembly: GCA_025629805.1. Lineage (NCBI taxonomy): Eukaryota > Viridiplantae > Streptophyta > Magnoliopsida > Malpighiales > Erythroxylaceae > Erythroxylum > Erythroxylum baracoense. Next base: position 5,729,010 of record JAOTAY010000006.1, read on the forward strand.
TTGTAATGTTAGAAATAAAAATAAACAGATATGTTGTCATAGTCGGTGGACATTATGGAATAATAATTTCGTTTTCAGTACAAGCATTCATATAACAACGGGAAAAAGAAACCCGGTATATGATTAGTATGACGAGAACTTTTATAACTCATCTAGCGCTGTATTGCTGGTTTCTAAATACAAATGCCTATTGAGAAATATGTAGAAAACTCTTGATAAGTAAATAACTAAAAATCTTCGACAAGTAAAGAACTAAAAATCTTGAAAACTCCCAAAAAGAAAACGCAATCCAATCTTCAAATCGACCACAGGAAACAGTCTTCACACCGCGCAGTCCACACAAAGAAAAAGAAGGGGGCCAACCTAGCAGTTTGATGATAGTATGCATAATTAACACCCACAGTTCTGGAATATTGTCAACAACTTCAAAGAGACCCAGAAACTCGAAATTGCTGAATTAATCCGTCAAAAATATTCGCAACGCATTAATCCGTCAATTACATACGCAACGCAAACATCATCATTCCTCCCATAGATGGAGGTGATCTCCTTTATGTAACAGAGTGGAATATTCACAAGCCTCAATCGCGTAGACAATAAAGCTAAAGAAGAGAAAAAAGAAAGAAAAGAAACATAAAAAAGTAATTAAAAACAAAAAACAATGGCGACTGATGTGTACAAAACGCAAGATAACAGCACTGACAGCAAATCACACTATAAGAAAAACCTTTTCATGTTTTAAAAAATAAGCATGCCAGCAGGGTTCTGTTCTTCCGCTACAACATTCCCAAGTTTCAATATAAAAGAAATTAAAGATGCTCTGTGACTCCGTTTGGTTACCGAGAAAATGCAGGAAAACGAAACAAGATGACACGTATTAAAACTGACCTTGCCGAGAGTGTGAGCAAGAGCCGCCCCGGCTACACCAGCGCCGACGATGATGACATCGGCATCGGAAGCGTCAACGGATCTGCATTCACCTTGAGTAGTGGCGATACTCTTGACGACTTGGATTGAGTCTCGCAGGCAGCTTTTTTTTCTCTTCGCCGCGTAGTGGAAGACGGCGACAGCGATGAGTCCAATGACGGAGGCGAAGATACCTCCGAGCATGAACTGATCCGCCATTATCGAACTCAAAATCCACTAAGGAAGAGTCCTAAAACGTCGAGGAGTAGGAAGAAGAGTTGTCTAGAAAAATAACCTATTGCGAGTACCTGTTTGGATTAACGCCGATGAAGAGCTTCGCTGGCAATGGCTAATTTAGTATTTTTCATGTGAAGAAGTTCCAGTCTGTGTGTGTCGCTGTTGCACCGAGAACCAAAACCCCCTTTTATAGGGGAGAGCCCGGGAATTTAACAACCACCGCTCACATGTGTAAGTACGCCGTATTGCTAACGTGGGCCGAGTCGTTTGTGGGCTTTATTTATGCGATTCTCGCGATCTTTACTTTGACTTTTGAACCGTCTTTCATTCCATCCTATTTTTTCACCCCCTCTTTCCCAACCGGTCAATTTTTCTCAACCATTGTTTTGTAACAGGATTAAATTAGGTAAGGTATTTACATGTAGTCTGATACTAGGACGATGAGTTGTTCAGAGTGAATTTTTATACTTTTCAACTAAGTGAGATCACCTTTTGTGGTGCTTACAGCTTGACTATAATCGTCTTGTGTTTCCACTTTCCAACTAAAAAGCAAAAACAAATTGTGCTATGGTCAAGTACACGTAACGTAAACAAATAAGCATAAATAATAGTTTTATATTAGTTTGAACGTCTTTGATGTTAAAGTGTTTGCCAATGGTGATTCTACTTCCGTGACATGCATAAATCATGAATTCTACATCTAAACTAGACATGGGCTATAAAGAAAATCTCTTTTTCTAAATGCATCTTAAATTAGACTACTCATGTATACATAACATGAAAATGCAATACACAAAAATACAAACTGATAGACTCGATACGGATTTTTTGGAAAGGCTCTAAGAAACGACAACAATAGTTGTTATTGCTTCTGTCTTTTTGTCGTAATGAGCCACTTTATTATGTTTTAAACGTATGGTTCCAGTTCCAGACTCGATTTTTCATCAATGCAGTTAACACTTCCTTGCTTGTCAGGTAAAATTAAACTTATCGAAATCATTAGCTTTGACAATGAGACAAGGCACCTATTAAGAGTTGTTGAAGCAAGTTAAAACCAATGGCTGGTTTGGCATGTTGCAGCAAACTTCGGTCAGTTTAAAATTTAAAACTTGAAAAGACCGTCCTCTTCGGCAACGGCAGGAGGTCTCATTCGAGACAGCACAGGAATTGGCTACTGCTCTTCTATGTCTGTGGAATTGTGGGGAATTTTATCTGGCCTCAAGCTTGAGTGAAATCTTGGGTACCGTCGAATTGAACTCGAAATAGACTCTCACGTGGTAGCCATTGTCCTATCCTCTTATACTACAAGGACAATGACGCGCAGGAGGTCTCATTCGAGACAGTACAGGGATTGGCTACTGCTCTTTCACGTCCGCGGAACTCTGGGGAATCTTATTTGGCCTCAAGCTTACGTGGAATTTTGGGTACCGTCGAATTGAATTCGAAATAGACTCTCACGTGGTAGCCATTGTCCTATCCTCTTATACTACAAGGACAATGACGCACAGTCCCCTCATCGTGGGGATCAACCAGATGCTTGCGCGAAACTGGGTTATCAAGAATTGTCATATATATCGAGAGGGTAACCGCTGCGCAGATTAGCTTGCAAATACAGCGATCTATTTTGGCCTTGACATTTCCATTCTGAATACTACACCTATAAGGTGCCTTCCATTTCTCTTAAGAAGACATGGCTGAGATTTGTTTCCCTTGTAATAACTTGTTTCGTATTTCCTTTTTTTTTAAAAATTTAAAACCTGAGGCCATATTGACAACTAGACCAAAAAATCCACCTGTCAATATGTAGCATGCCAATAAATATCTGACTTTAAAAGAAAATTTGACTCCTAGATTGAAAAACTTCAACGTATTTGATGACCAAACATTAAATTAAACGCAAAGTGCCTTCCTTTTCCAAGATCAACGAGTGTGTTTACTTTCTGGTATTTTGGATCTTGAATTTTCTGAATCCCTGATATTTTGTTTGCCTTTTGGATAAGAATATACATTTCCGATGTGTTGAGTCAAAAGTTATGACGATTCTAGTAGTGGTTCGTTTCTGACTTAGAATGGAAAATGTAGTACCCAATTCCAAACAAGCGTTGGGTTTTCATCCACCAGCACAATCAAGTCGGTAGTTGGCATATAACAGTTAACAAAATGCTTATACAAAATGCAGAAAGAAATTTGTATAAGCTTTTCATTGTAATAATTTGTCCGCATAACAAGAATTGCGCAACATCAATCGTTCAAGACAGTGATATGAACGCAACTAACCTAACAATTTTGAGGCCTAAGTTTGGTAGATTTGGACATCAGCGTTGCAATATCTCATTGTTGCTTGTTTACTATACTCAGATAATTAGTGAAATGCAACCTAACCAACTGATTTACTTGTTATTTTACTATCAAGGAACAAGTCGGAAGGAAATCCACGCAACCACCGAGTTGTGATGAACTTTTACTTCATACAATTGGTAGATGAAGGTAGTCTTAATAATTATTCCCCCTCATAATCTGCAGTATTAATTGCTTTATTTGGATTGTAAGATGGATTACTGTCCAGATGATGAGGGACTAGGCATCCCCCAGTCTTAGTCCAGTTTGTTTCTTGTAAAGTCTAAGCTATAATCAGTTCAAATTCTATGTTTTGATAAACATCGCTCATAGTGTTTCTTATATCATTAGAGGTTAAAGATCTTTTTCTAACAAATACATTTAGAAAATGTTATTTAGCGCAAAACTAAACAAGATTTTTGACATGACAATGACTGAAAAGAGGAAGAATAAATGCAGATAGTTACTGTTACTGAAGTTTTTGACATGGAAGTGAAATGTGCTGATGTCTGCTTCTTCGGCCGTTGGTTTTCCTCAATTGGCGGCCAATCCATTACATCCACCGGACCACCAGTTGAAATAATAAAGACTTCCGCAACATTAAGAATGTGCATTTTAGGAACAATAAAAAACTTTTAAAAATCAAACCAACCTAAAATTTGTAATTTTAATTTAATATTTTTGTTGGTAAATTTTGATTAATTTTATTAATCAATCATTTAATTTTATTTTTATTTAAACAATTAAACCAACTTAACAATCAAAATTTTGAATAAGTTCATTTTAATTTTAATTTTAATTTAATTTAGTTTAATATTTTTTGTTAATAAAATTGATTAGTTTGTTAATCAATCGATTAATTTTTATAAATATCATTTTTATAAATTAAAACAAATTAATTGATTTTTATTTAATAGTCTTTTTAATTAAATTTTAAAATTTTCGAATAACTTTTAATTAATTTTTAAATTATTTAATTTTAATTAATTTTATGATAATTTAGTTAAATTTTTAAATCTTAAATCTTTTATCTTACCAGTTAAATTAAGATACGGTGAAAACAAACGAAAGAGCGTGCCTTGTTATTTGTCATCAGTTGTTATAGTTGAAATAATATGTTAATCCATTGAACCTTGTTAAACAGAACACCAGGATGTTTTCTAGCAGCATTTTGTCATTTGCCCTCATATATCAATTCAAAACACAGGAACTTAGTACCAGACCCGTTCCTATTATTTTGTTTTAACTATATTTGATAAAAATTTATTCATTTAATAAATAAAGCCCATAAAAATTAAATAACAGGGATGAGGGATTACACTAGAACAGAGGGTATACTTAATTTAGGATCAGAAGATCTTGCGTCGGGAACTTATTAAGTTTTGCATCTAAATCCCTTTCAATAAGTCCTTTATTGAACTTATTGATATATTATCTATATAATTTATTTTATTTACAAAAAATAAAATATAATTTATTAGAAAAGTCAAATAAGATCCGAAGAATACTTCAATATGCCAATCACATTTCACAATTGTGTTTAGGTGTGATATGTACGAGAAAAAAAGATGAATGGAGGAGAAAAATAGCAAAGGAGACGAAGGGAAGCTGGCGCCATCTCATCCTCCGGTCTTTTACGGTTGCTAATTTTCCAAAACGAATTGGAAAACGAAAAGAGGACAATTTAGAAAGAAGATGACAAGATGTTTAAGTTTGAGCTCTCATTATGAGGGTGCGTGTCCATCCATCCATCTGTTCTTCTGGTGGGAGGACGCGCACTGTTTCTATCGTGCTCGTCTCCTTCCCTACTAAATGCTAACAAATCCTTTTCATTCAGAAATTGACGTGCGAGTCACTCGGTCCTTGAACTTTTTCTTCGACTTCACCGCCCATTTTCCATTCAAAACCTGTAAGAACTAAGAACATAACTTTTTATGCTTTTACACTTTCGGCTAAAGTCTACTTTCCTTTTTTCTCGATATAATTCAGGACAACTCTTGACTGACTTCCGTCTTCGTTTAAAGAGTTCTTGCATGGTCTACAGAATTTGTTGCCCCAGTTTGTGGGATCCGCTTGGCCGATTTTCTCAAATTCTTGTCGTTTTACCTATTGTCCTTCGTTGTGCCTTGCCTCTCATAGCAAATACTACATGCTTCTTCGATTAAAAGGCGGTTTACCTAACGATTCCTGATCCTAATTTTTCAAACGAGACAACTGTTAGAAATTGTAATATCTGATTAGAAAAAGTAATCTCATGTGAAATATTGTTAGAATTCAACCGTGATTGAATCACGAAGGCAACATAAAATAAAAATTTTACAAATTTTGAGCGGATCTCGATAATTAAATAAACTTAAATAAAATATAAAAACGATTTAGAAATCGTACCTTGTTCGCTTTCCTGTTAAAAAATCTTTAAAAAATTTTCCGATTGATCAATCACGAGCTATTCAAGTGTCCAGTTTATGATAATATCCACAGAGTAATTCTCAAACTACTTTGAGAGGAAGAAGACAAAAGTACTAGTTTCTAAAAGCTCTTCCCATTTAAATAGAAAAATCATGAGTCTTTTATTAAAATTAAATATCTTTAATTATAATTATAATTAAAATCAAAATTTAATTATAATTAATTTAATTTTAATAAAATCAAATATCTCATATTTGATTCTCAAAGTTTTTCAAACTTTATAATTAAGTCTAACTTAATTAAATTGAATTTTCTTTCACAAATTGCTCTTTGATGTGTGACTCATTAGGTTCCTAATAAATTGGCAATCATTATAAATTATAATTCTAATTCACAATTAGAGTTAGATTAATTAAAACTTCTTTTAATTTGTCTTTAATTCTCCAATTAAACAATTCATAATCATAAATCATGATTGACGTCTAGCAACATGTCATGATTACCCAAAT
>JAOTAY010000006.1:5735507-5748290 GCA_025629805.1 Erythroxylum baracoense
TTTGAGTGTTGAGTGTGTATTTAGGTTTTAATTGTGTTAGTTTGTGTGTTTAAGTGTTTTTCATGGGTTAGTATGAGCCTTCAAGCTTAATTGTGACGTGTTTATTAGTTGCGAAGAGTTTCGGGCCAAAAATATTGGCCACAATTGTGGCACAACAGGTGACGAGCGTGACAGAAAGGATGAGCCAGAGTAGCCAGGCCAAGATCGTGCACTTTGGGGCACGGTTGTGATAGAGAGCTTATATTCAAGCCACAATTGTGCATATTGGACCACGATCATAACAGAAAAGTTTAGGCACTGGCCACGATCGTGGCCTACATCGGGCTAAAGCAAAAACTCGAATTTCACAAGAATTTTCAGTCTGCTTCGACCCCAATTTTAACCTAGAGCATCTAAAGTATAAATACATCATTATGAGATAGATGCAAGTGTCTTGGAGAGTCTAAAAAAGAGAGCCTTCATGTTAGACAATTCTGAAAAAACCTAGAGAGAAATCGAGAGATTGAGAAAGAAGACAAAGGAAAAGAAACACGGAGAAGAAGCTTGACGTGACGTACCTCCCGGAACAGGTGGTTTCCTACTATCGATGCCTCCAAAATTTCATTCCCGACGTATTTTTAGGTTATTTTAATTTTATTCATGTATATAATTGAAATAGGTGTTAAGAATAGGTTGTGTTGAATGTTGAGTTATTGTTTATACTCACCTTTGGGATTTTGATTTTTGAGATTAATAAAGTTTGATTGATTGTATTTTTTTATTGATTTAATCGTGATTTAATTATGCTCTTAATAACTTGGCAATAGACTGACAGGGTGAACTGAGTGAAAATAATCAAATTGGGCTAACGAGTGTTCAGTGATTTGATAGGTAAAGAATTGAATCAAACATTTAGAATCGTGTAACTAGAGATCGAGCATAGGTTCCCGGTAGGTTATCAGACAAGTTAGAACTAATTTAGGTTTTAGGTCAATTGTGAATCAAGAGATCACAATTCCATAATTTAAATTATAACTAAGAATTATAACTTGAAAGAGAGTAATTCATCATAAGATCGTCTAGACCCATTAATTAAATTACTGCACAATTGATTAAGTTTTCGTTAATTTCGTATTAAAACCCCTTTTCTCTCATTTGATAGTTTCTAGGTTGGTTTTGGGATTGGTTTGTGTGACTTGTTTTCTTATTTAGATTTCTGCAATTCAATTCTTGAAATTAATTATTTGATTGATTTATTTTCTACAATAGTTATTTATTTTGAATTATTGTAGTTTAGTACGACCTTAGATTTTAGGACTAGCTTAGTCTCCTCGCGGGATCGATACCTTAATTACTACGCAAACAACCCGTGCGCTTGCGGAATTTACCAAGGTTAATAAATATTAAAGCTTAGCATGTGTAACCTTGCGAACATGCATCTCATCAAATAATATATCCACCAGCTAATTGATTTGATTCACCATACTCTGTATGAGAGCCTTCATTTCTAGATGCCTCGTGTTTGAATCTTGAATAAACTTGGTCATCATATTTTTCATAACAGTAGTTACCCCTTTGCCCTCTTAACATATATCTTCATTTATGAAATCGACTATTGTCTCTTCTTCACTCTAACATGGTTGGAAGCTCAAATTATACTCATCATATGCAGGTGAAGAAAGTCTCTCATCAAATTCATGTTAACTAACTACTCTCTCAGTTAGGCATTCCATTAATTTATCTATAACACTTTCTTTTTCTTCCAAAATTTCTTTTTAAAATGTCCCTCTATTTATGAAGCTAACCTTTATCTTTTCTTCAATCTTGAATTTGTATCTACCAGCTTTCATTTCGACAAGAATTTCCATTAATTTATCTTTCAGAGTTGGCTCGTTAATTAGAGGTGTTTAGTGTTGTAAGTATGCAGATGGAGCGTAATTATTCCACCTACAGAATAAGAGTTGCTCCACTCTGAATCGTAGTTGTTCTTGTATGCTGCACCATGAGGTTGATAGTTCACGTTCAGTCGCTCCCATTTATTTATTGATGCTCGACATTTATGATTATAGTGATGACTCCTACCAAAGTCATAACATAGCCTAAATGTCGGTTTGCGCTTCTGAAAATATATTAAAACATCCCTCTCTCCATTATGGTGATGATATAGATCGCGAAGATATATTCTGGCTCCCATAAAAGCACTGTCCACTCCATCCTTCCATTGCAAGCTGCAACTATGACAATGAATCATAATTCCTACAATAAACCCCAAACTCAAGGTCAACTAGAGAAATTCAAAAGATAACTAAGTTAATAAGCCAAATGAATACAATAAGATACAATAAAATAAAATAATTTACCAAAGGAAAAATAAAATAAAGATAAAGATAAAACAAAATAAAATGAAAATAACTAGAGTGATAACATTAAGGCTTTCCTAATAACAAAGTCCCCAGTAATGATGCCAAAAACTTGATTGATTTATTTCGTGAATAAGTTAATATTGTAATAACCACAAGTGCATGTTGTAGCTTTAGCTAGTACTGGCAAGTATGAGTCGATCTCACAACGATGATGAATATTAGTAATTACCCTTATCCTATTATTTAGCCTACATATTGATTTTATATTTTTAATAAAAAGAAAATAAAAAATAAAACCATAAAAGAAATAGGAAATGATAATGAATGCAAAGACAGTGGAATTCAATTAAAAAAAACTATCATTATCATAAATCAGTTTCTAGGTTCGAATCCCCAAACCCTTAATAGATTGATCTTTTATCATATAATTGTTTTGTTGATGCATTTGACTGTGGAGACTCCTGTGGTAGCTAATAGCTAATCTTGTGTCTACTAATGACTAATCTTATTGCCTCTAATCGAATCACTCAGGTTAAATCTTATATGGTTGTGTTACTATTTTATAAGTGCCTCTTTTAAGTTTGACCCTAATGTGGAAGATTTATGTCATCCTATCTCTAGGGTTACAATAAACTTCTTCTGATTAAAATAGATATATTTACACTAGGATTTCTCAATCTGTATATATGAAATCAGATTATGATCTAATATTCTCCAGTTATTAGATCATAAATAAAATGAGTAATCATATTATGATATCAGATTATGATCTAATATTCTCCAGTTATTAGATCATAAATAAAATGAGTAATCATATTACAATATATCAAACAACCGATTGCATTAATTGAAGAATCAAATCATATCAAAGTATTGACATAAGGAACATCTATCCTAAATACTAACTGGACATTTAGTTACATACGATCGAATACAAAATCAAACATAAATAGAAATAAGAATCGAAAACAATGGGTTTATAATTCTAAATCTCCCTAATTGTCTTAAATCAAATGTTCTTACGATGTGGAGGCTTGATATTATATTTCGATGAATACTTCATGTTTTCCACTTCCCTGGACCAAAATCGCACCTAGAGGACAAAATCCACGTCTGGAAATTGCTTCCCTATGTTTGCTTTTGACTCAATTCTCTATTCATGTCTTTAAATATAGAAATCTAGGGTTTTGGCTGATGCACAACCTTATGCACGACAGTTCTTTAGACCATGCTTCACCAAATTCTCTAAAAATCATGAAACTATATGAGCTTAGGAAAGTGCACGGGCGATGCACAGTCATGCATCCATTTTGTGCATCCAATCTTCGTTTTATGTCGTGTTTTCATCTGAATTCTTTTCCTTTAAGTTCGTGAAGGCAATTATAACCTATAAATATACTTGAAGCATATAAAGTACCAAAAATATAGAATAAAAGAATCAAATATCAAGCAAAAACACATTAAATGAGGTAAAATTATGATCAATTATGCATCTATCAACTATAAAGGTTTCATCGACTATTTTTGCCTATTATATTGTAAATAGACCATTTTGGTAAAAGTTTATTAGCCATTGAAATGTTTATTATGCTTACAAGTGAATGAAAGCAAAATTTACAGTTTAATTTGTGAAAATTTTATATGATATAGTTAGCCATAGTTATAAAATGTTTCATTATAATAACTTACTAATTTTTATTATAAAATTCAATCATATGGAAGTTGAATTAGATTCTTAATAAATCCTTATTTAAATTCAATATTTGAAAGATTATAATTATGGCTTCTCTTCACCCTAAACCAAATATACAATGAATTCAATATCCAAGGAACTTTAAGAGTGGACAAAAGTATAAAGTACAGAGTGAAGTATTACAAATATGTTACTTAATATGTTGTTATTTATGCTTAAAGATAAAACCTTACTCATAAAAATAATCTTTGTAAGGGTTGATCTCACATAAAGTATCTAGCTTAAATTTGTTCTTTGTAATCAAGAATAAAGGGCTTTAGTTATAGTGAAAAAAATAGAAATAAATAAGAAATAAATTATAATATAAAAAAATTGTATTAAATCTTAGTATAAATTAATAAACATAGTAGAATTATACACCTATCATTAATACAATCAATTTATACTTTAAATATTTACTATTGGAGTTATTTCCTATATCTTCTTGTTTAGTTAATTAGAAAGAACCACAATCCAATTAAGCTTAACAAATAAATATTCTAAGTCACACACATGATGACTTAGCTTATTAATAGCTTTAACAGCTAAAAGGATCGATGAAAAAGGGTAACATAAACAAAAGTAGTTGCATTTAACTTACTTGGTTGTCCTTATTGACATTTAAGAATTTTTACACAACAATGCATTAAACCGTAGTTTCTTCATAGATTAGAGGGATTAAACTAATATGTATTTAATAACTAATCTAGAAATCTATCATAAAAAAATAACAAACTAATAGGCATCTTAGCAATTAATTGGTAAAATCATGAAAGCAAAATATAGAAGAGTTAATAAACTATAAATTAAACTATAAAAACAAATAAGATCTTATGGTTTAATACAACCGAAGGGTTCAATTTCCTTTAATAAGGTGTGAAATTTAGCCATACAAGATTACAAAATAGAGACTAGGTTAGAAGAGCGAGAGAGAGAGGATAACTCTGTATCGCAAAACCTTGCAAACCATAATACAAAAACTATCTTAAAAACTAACCTATAAACTAGATTTTTTGTGCTCTTTAAATAGGGGAGCCCTTAGATTTTGTACTGAACGTATTCTGGGGCATCATATATAATACTACTACTCTAATGTCATTTTTATGATAAGGACAAAGACATTTCTGTATATCACACTACATATCTTCTTCTTTTGATGCAAGATTCAACTTGATTGTGTAGGAGGTTGTCTTTTACACTAACGTTCGTATGTGAAACACACCCTAGCACTCGATTGCGTGCCAAGCTATATTTGGCCTTATTGCCATTTATTTTTTCTAGTGGGGTACACGCCCTGGAACTTATTTATGTGTCAAACCATATTAATCTAAAATCCTAAAAAACTTTTTTAAAAAAGCTTTAAATCCTTTTCCTCGTCATCTAACAGCTAAAGCCCATATTTAGGGATGAGTTATCATTTTTGTAATTGTAATAATAGAGTTATAAGGCTAATGCCTAAACGAAGTAAAGGCATTAGTTGTATTGACATCCAATTTGGTGAATATATATGAACGAAAGTTGAGGGAAGTGTTCTATAATGCTTAAGATACTATTGAATGACTTGGAAGTGAATCAAATAATCAAGGCTTATGTTGGAATATAACCATGATCGAATCACCGATGTAGCAAAAACAAAAATTTTATAGATTTCGAGCAGATCTCGATAATTGAATAAATTTAAATAAATCATAAAACGATTTAGAAATCGTACCTTATTCGCTTTCCAGTTGAAAAATCTTTAGAACTTTTTCCAATCGATCAATCACAAGTTATTCAAGCATCCAGCCTCTAATGGTATCCACAGAGCAATTCTTAATTGCTTTAAGAGGAAGAAGACAAAATGCGCTAGCTTTTAAAAGCTTTTCTCATTTAAATAGAAAATCATAAGAGTTTTTATTAAAATTAAATCTCTTTAATTATAATTAAAATCAAATTCTAATTATAATTAATTTAACTTTAAGAAAATCAAATATTTCATATTCGATTCCAAAATTTCTCAAATTTTATAATTAAGTCCAACTTAATTAAATTGATTTTTCTTTCACAAATTGCTCTTTAATGTGTGACCGATTAGGTTCCTAATAAATTGACAATGATTATAAATTATAATTCTAATTCACAATTAGAATTAGATAAATTAAAACTTCTTTTAATTTATCTTTAGGAGAATTAAATAATTCATAATCAAAAATCATGATTGACGTCTAGCAACATGTCAGGAATGTCAAAGTGATTGACTTAACTTGTTCATGCATGACTATGAAGTATAATTTAATCATTCTGTCATTCAATATTCTAATTGGACAAAGTATAGATACAGTGTATACTCTTATTTCCAATCATGTTCGTTATTACTAATTAGTAATTGATTTATAATTGAATTTTGAAAATACCTTTTCAAATGTCAATTCACTTTGGCCAGAGAATTTCGTAGATCATTACTAATCAAGAACAGTAGAATATTCTCTCTAATTACTTTAGAGTGACGAATCCTATATTGACTTACTCAAGTATCTACATATGGTTCATACTATATCCTGTTACTACCGACTAAATTATCCTAGGACGATTCATAAGTAGCATCAAAACAAAGTAATTCTCACACTAGATACCTTGATAATCTCAAGTCTGAGGATCAATTATACAACCATCATTATGAGATAATCCATAGCCACATAAGTAATATTCCATCCAAAGTTCTCATAATCAGGTCAGTTCAATGATTTATTCTCTAATAATCACCCACACATTAGTTTAAGTATCTCTATATTTTAATTTATGAGATCAATTACTTTCTTCGTAAGAGAGAAACATAATGTGTGCTAGTTTTACCATTTCAATAATATCTCGTTTTGATGAAACTACAACTAGGAACATTTAGGAATAATATATAAGTGTAAATTGAATATCATAATTATGATCTCATCATAATTTCAATTACACAGTAATTATTCCAAGGATTTTATGTTTAGTATTAAAACATATATACTAAACATAAAATATTAATACATAAAGATAAAGAATGCCTTTATTAATAATTGTTACTAAATTATAACCAAAACGATTGACTATAGGGCATAAATTAACAAAAAATGTGTTTGGTTACTTCAAAGTTGTTAGACTTGACATGCATTTTTGTTTGGATTAAACGAAATATTAATTTATATTGGTTATGATTTTAAGAGCCAGCCCAGTTCCCAGAAAGTCAATTTGTCCAAATCCATTTTGGGTCTTAACTCGACCCAAAAGACCAAGAAACCGAAACGCTCAATTGACCGGGAAATTTGTAAACCAACTCAGAGAGAAAGAGACGCCATGGATTTTGAATGCTCCGACGTAACTCTATGGAAAGATGCTCTCTCGACATACCCGACCCGAATCGAGTCTCTCAACAAACCTAATCTCGTTTCTCTGGACCAATTCTACCGCGTCCAGTTACCTTCTCTGCTCCGCCAACGAAACCCTAACCCCTACATAACCACCTCCGACCTCTCTAAGCTCATGCAATGGAAGCTCTCTCGTGGAAAATGGAGGTAAGCTAAAGTTTTGACTCTCAATATAAACGATGGATGTAGCATATTTTAGTCACTTTCCTTACGCTTCAGGCCGCGGTTGTTAGACTATGTGTCGTCCCTTGACGAGGCTCTGGTGAAATCTGCTTCTCTTAAGGCATTTAAAGCTCTTCCCGACGTGTCTAAAGCGGTTTCGGAGCTCACGGTCCTTAAAGGCGTCGGTCCGGCCACTGCCTCTGCCGTTTTGGCCGCGTACGCTCCCGAGATGACGCCCTTTATGTCCGATGAGGTAAGTTTTTGTCACTCATTGTTCAGTTCAAGTTGTGTTTTCCCTTTCCCGTTCGGTTGTGTTTTTGTGGTAGTTATGGTGGTGATAGGCTATGGAGGCAGCTCTTGGTAGTTCAAAAGATTATTCTTTGAAGCAGTATCTGATTTTCGTTGACAAACTAAAGACTAAAGCCGAGGTTAGTGCCATTTTCACCCATGGGTTTAAGTAATTAATGTGCTTTTGTCATTTTTCTTTCGCAAAATACATGTTTTGTGTATTTTGAGAGTGGTCGTCGTGCTTGTTTGAGACGTATCATTTAGTTTGGCTTAACTGTGGATTTATTTTGGGGGAAATGTGATGGAATTAGATTAAATTAAGCTATATTGCTTTGCCTTAATCTTCTGAGGCAAATATCATAATGGACGATATTGTCTGTGATGGTCCCTGGAAAATGCTGCTTTCGAGGTTGTTGATTGCCAAGGATTTCATCAATTGTTCTAGTTTACAATGATAAGAATCATCTTTTATTTAGTGACCTCGACATTCTTTTGAGAATCCCTCTTTCTGGAATCATCTTCTTTGAGTTGGCAATTATTACTGGAGATAGGAACTTAGCAGTGTAGTTTTGTTCTTTTAGCCAGCAAAACATGCTCCTTGTCCACTACTGGCACCGCGCTACTTGGACTAGCATTTGATGATTCGGAGTGGATTGGGTTTAAGTGTTCATATACCATTTCTATTCTGTTTGGCTGAACCGAAAATTCAAAGTAGCCTAATCAGCTAAGAACATAGTTAATTTGGTTGTTGTAAAATGATTGCAGAACTTATATATTTTTGGACAATGAAGAGCATTAGATGTTGCTATGTATCATAAAATTAACCCCAACCTTTCCTTCGGTTGAAATAATAGACAAAACTTATAATCTTTCTTTTGGCATCCCAAGCCCTGATTCTTTTCAATAATTTTTTTAGATGTAGAGGATATGCCCACCTTGATTCATGGGATGGATCTTATTACAATTTCACAAATCAGTTTGTAATAGTTTTCTCGATGTGTGGGCTCCTCTCCCTTTAATTAGCGGTGGGTCCTATGAGAAATAATTTGAATTTAAGAAAATTTGTAAAGATAAAATTGTCAAAGGGTTTGTGTCTCTAGCATTATTCCATAGTATAGGTCTCAACAAAATGGGGAAACCTTTTATTAACAACTTAAGTGGATAAATAGTTTCTTTTATCCATGTATGGTGTCTAACCACCTCAATTCACAGGTGGGTTCTATAACAACTAATTAGACTATTTATTGTTTAAAGATGAATTTCTAAAATTGTTTGTATTATTATTATTTTTAAAAATGTTTGTATTATCCTATACGAAATAATGCTTTAGTTACTAATATATTTTACAAACTTTTTGTACTAAAGTGGACTGTTTTTTCTTTTCTTTCATGCTTGGACTTTGCATACCTTAATTCACAGACGGTTTGCCAACTTAGTGTGTAAATTTGTTTTATTAAAGTATCGAGCATTATTCTTATCTGTGTATTAGCCAAATCATATCTTGTTAAATGAATATTTTCCGAATCTTTGAAGATTGGAAATTTTAGGTTATAGAAATGCAAACTTGACAAGATGGGTATAAGAAATCTCCAATTGCCAGAATTTATTTACTGATGAACTGTTGAGACAATGGCTATAAGCTTCTCAGAGTTTTGATGCTCTGTTGTTTCATGATGTATAGTATGGTTAAGATTTGATGTGAAGTTTAGCTGTGTGTATTTGATACTTTGTGTCACAAATGAGCAATGTGTTTTTTGTCCTCTTGCAATAATTTCAAGAATTGAGTTTAAAAGTGATTTTAGTGAAAGGCAGTAATCAATGTTGTTCTTTTATCTATTTAAAATTTTTTCAGGAATTAAGTTCGGAAGGGGAATCCTTCAATCCATCAGATGTAGAACGAGCCCTTTGGACTTCTGCTGTGTTGGCGAAGATACAAGCTCATGCAAATCCAAACTCCAAGACTGGCATGGGCAGAAATGCAAAGAGAAAAAGAAAAACTTGATGGACAGATTTGCTACACAAGGAGAAATACTTTGATTGTTCTTTTGTATGTAAGATGTTTATGTATCTCTGCCACTTTATCCTTTTCACTGTTGACTTTTGAACTTTGTTTTACCCTTCAATCTTTCTAAATATTAGCAGTCAATACTCTAACCGGCCATTGATTTGTAACATATAGAAAGTATAAATAGTTGGTTTAGTTTGATTTTCTCTTAAAAATAATATTTAAAAGAAATTGAAAAAAAAACAAAAACAATAATTAAACAGCGCATAAAACATATTTTTAATCATATGAAAATTTTGGTTCTATATTATGATTAAAATTTAAAATATTATTTTGACTCTTAAATTTATTCATTAAACTAATATAAAGATAATTTCTAGACATGATAGCTATCTTTAAAATGTTTAAACATAAAAATATTTTTCTTAATTTACAAATATAATGCATTTCTTTAGTGTATCCATTGGTGTGCTTGGTACAATCTAAAATTTTCTAGTACAACCTGATATTTGAATCGGATACGGAACTGAAAAATTTAATCCTGAAATTGACTTATACATTCAGTATTGATTGGTATGATACAAAATTTTAAACATTAGTTCATTCTTGGCCATGGAACTATCAAAGCACCTCTTAGCTTTTAGAGATCACTTAGTATTGGAGGAGTTATCCCAACACGTTGGATTAGAACATTTAGAGTATAAGTGATTTTGTAACCTTTTAAACCTCAATTGTTACCTATATCCATAAAAACTAAGGTTTCAGCTTTCAGTTGAGATATGCCTATCTTGGTATGTAGTTAAACTGACAAGGTGATATAGAGATACATCTTTCACCCTGTATCTATGTAAATACTATCTAATAACTCGTGTTTATCTCAATCTTCTAACATTTCATTTGCTCCACCTGATGTTTCCAATTATGTAAAAAGGTAAAAAAATGATTTGGGAGTTCCTGTAGGCTAAGGATTGTTTGGTATAAAATGTGAATATTGCAGTTTCCAAATAACAAGCAACGATAGACATCAGAGACATTGGATTTGGATCTTTTTTTCATCCTTAAGGCTATATTTGGTTGGACGCAAGGTTTTTAATGGAATAGAATATAATAGAATAGAATGGTTTATAATGAAATAGAATATTAATGGATGTAATTTTAGAAAATTATTATTTGGAAGGGATGGAAGGGTTCATAATGTAATATAATGAAATGTTGTTTGGATGAAGGGTTTATAATGTAATATAGTATAAAATTGTTTATCATTTTACATTTCATCTTAAACTCCCAAAATTGAATGTTTTTCATTTTTACTATTTAGGATGGAATGAGATGTAATATGAAACCCTCTGTTAGTACCCCTCCTAGTGATCAGCTTGTTAGTGTTAGCAATCAGCCCACTAAACCCATCCAAACCTAAATCTGTAGGGGTAAGATGGGGAAGGGGCAAATGCCACATAAACTAGGTTGTTATGAGTTAGTTATGGAGAGAGATTGTAGAGGGGAGGTACGGGGAATGACATATAGAGGCATCTGTATAGTGGGAAGGGATTATTATTCATTTTCTGGACAATATAGATATTTTATTGGCCTGGAAGCTATCTTCCAAAAGGTATATTACTGTTGTACCTTACTCATTACGTAAATAATACAGTCTCTACTGATATTCCCTATCAATTTGTGCTTTCATTGAAAGAACTAAGTAGGGAGAGATTGTATGCAAACTAGAATGGAGGCTAGAGTATCGACAGTGGAGGCGTCTCTTAGGAGGCATGAATCGTCCCTCTCAGCACAAGAGGGAATGGTTAAATCGTATGACACCACCTTGAAGGACTTACGGACACAGCTTAGCACTTTGATAGCTAGCATAGAGACGTTGGCCAAATCTCAAGGGCTATTACAGTCGGAGATGAGAGATGGGTTTCAGATGTTGTTGGCTAAGAACCCGCAGAACCCGAACGTTAGTGAAGGAGAGGTGCTACCAGTGTTTGCCCACAATGCGCACGCATCCTCTTCAGTTGGAAATGATAGATCGGCGCATCCCACACATTCGAAAGGTGGGAACAGAGCTGCAAGTGGTACATGATCACATTTCCGCAGCTGCTACCAAACGTGCATGGGAAGAATATAGAAACGTAGCCAGTCAGGTCGACCTTCCTACTTTCTATGGAGACGACCCATTTGCTTGGGTTACACGAGTTGAATCATACTTCATGATTCACGAGGTTCCACATGAGTTGCGTTTGCTAATGGTCTAGATTTGCATGGAGGGGGCAACGGTATACTGATTTATGAATCTTCGGGAGTTCGACCCACGTGTGATGTGAGAGAGGTTCAAACGTTTCTTGTTCGAACATTATGGGGGGAAGGACGAGGGTGACCTGATAGAGCAATTGAAGTCGGTCTTCCAACGTGGTTTGGTGGATGAGTATATCGATGAATTTGAGAGAGTTGCATTGCAGATTGGTTATTTTCCAAAGGAGTGGTATATGAGTTGTTTTTTGGGAGGCTTGCGTGAAGAAGTAAAAAACAGAGTTCACACTCACAACCCCCCAATCTGAACTCGATTAATTTCTATAGCAAGGAAACTGGAGAGAGAGCTAGTCGGTGAAGAGGTGACATGGCCAGGAGAACGAAAAGTTAAACACGAAAGTTCACAGTCAAGTTTTGGGTATCAATTAAATAATACCAGCACTAACAGCCCAGTTTCGTCAACCCATGCAGCTGGTAATGAAAAAAATGAAATAAGGAATTTACCCAACAAGAACCGAAGCACACCTAATGAAGGTCACCGACCCGGGAGCTCAAGATGGAAGGGAACGAGGAATTTGACTTATGAACAATTAATGGAGAGGAGAGCTAAAGGGCTGT
>JAOTAY010000006.1:5752041-5772728 GCA_025629805.1 Erythroxylum baracoense
TTTTGCCAAAATCCTAAGTGGGAGCTTAGGTAGAGGACGTAGGTCTTAGCACCGAACCTCTATAAAAACAGTGTTTGTTTTTCTTCCCTACTCTGTTACATTTTAATTTTGATTATTTATTTTGTGTGTTCTAATTCTTTGTTTTTGTAGCACTTTACAGAAAAAGATTAAAAGATCTATTCAACCCCCCCTTTTAGATCGTTTTCAAAGAGAACAACTAAAAGAAAGGCAAATGAATATACTATGTAAACCATAAAAAAAAAGCTAAGAGGATTTGAATTTGGTGAATAAAACATATAATTCTGTTCACAAAAACATTATCAAATGTTGAATGTATAAGCAAATATTGTCATAGGACAATTTAATTATATTGTATTCAAGTATTGAGTAAGCCGAAATACAAAGAAAAAAATCAAAAAATTTATTTTTAAATTATCACTCAGGATTTAGAGCCATGAAAATCTTTTGCTGTCAATTCTTGAGTCTAAGTATCTTAGATTCATGCGCTGATAAAAATAAAAAAGTTAGACAGTAAGAACTACAACTAAATGCTTACAAGAAATTTATAAATAGATTAACATTAAAAGTCATCAAAAGAACAAAAAAAATCTAACATTAAATTTAGACGTTAAAATAGGACTCTTATTAAAACTTGAAAGAAATTAAATGTTAAGAGTCTTTTTCACAACCATTAATTTTGCCTTATTTTGCTTTTTACGAGGATTAAAGATGGGTACTATTTTTTCTTCATAAGAGTGGGCCCTAAGTAAGTATCCTTCTCGCTCTTTCTTAGGCCAAGCCTGATCTTAATCTTTCTAGTGATGTGAAATTTAGTACAAGTAGTATATAGCAACGCCAAAAGAAGATTGTAAATATTAATAAATTTAAATATTTAAAGTCTCAAATTTATCATGTGATATAGTATCAACTGTAATTGATGAGTTTTAGATTAGGGAAATTTGAAGTTAAAAATAGAATAATTTTATAAATACTAGAATTTTTTAAACAATGTTAATGATTAAAATTCAGATCAAATTATAATGTGTGTGAACGCATAGGCGGGCTTTTGAAAGTATCCTTTATAGACTTTTGTCAATGTAACACTGCCCAAACCAATATGTGATACCAGCAAAGTTGCGAATCTCGTACTAGATGTGGTACCGAATTAGGTTCTAGTACGGTACTATATTGGTACCGATCAATACTAAGTACCGTTTTGGGTAATTTTTTAAATTTATGAAATAGTCCTTGAATTTTTTAAAAATTTGCAAAATAGTTCATTGGTGTATTGTACAGTTGTATTGTATATTTTATAAGTTTACATTAACCATGTCTCCAAAAATCATAATAATAAATAATAATCACAATTAATATAAAATAACAACAAATTTTAAATATTTCACATATAAATAATAACCAAAATGAATATGAAAAAAAGACAATCATTATCATACAAATATAAAATTAAGAATAGTACAAAGTATTTAAAATATTACAATAATACAATTTCATCATATAATAAATAATAATTACATCAAAATATCCAATAAAAAACAATTAATATCCTTAACTCTCAAATTATTACAATTTACAACAAGAGTTTGTGATAAGGAAACAATTAAGTAGAAGTTAAACCTGAAATAAAAACATTTACAATTACATTACATATATAGAATTTAACATATACATCAAATATAAGTAAAATTAAAAGAAGAGAAAAAACAAAAACTTGTAACGAAATTCAATCGTCTACGGGAGGATATCCTCTATAACTGGACTGAACCAATTTATCATTTAATACAAAATCCTCATCATTAAGAGGAGTTGCATCATCATTATCATTAAAATTTAATGTACCAAATGACATGTCAAAGCTTTCCCATCCAAGATTATCTTCCAAGTCATTGACATCACCAAATTCGATTTTTCAGAAACTCAATTCGCCAAAAGATCAATATTATTAATGGAAATTGGATCAGTTGAACTACTTGAGCTACTAAGGCTCCTAATAAACAATAAATTTTAATTATTAGAAAACTATAAAAAATTATATTGAAATTAATAATGATAATAACATACCAGTCCCGAAGCTTTAAATTGTAATGAAGAAAAACCAAGTCATTCAACCTCTTGTGCTCCAATATATTTCTTTTTTTGGAGTGGATAAATTCAAATGTGCTACAGTTTCGTTCATAACCTGTTGCACTCACACATTGACTTAAAAGCCGAATTGTGAACCTTTTCAATTCTGAAACACTATTTCGAATTGATCCGACTAAGAAACTGTAAGTTGTAAGATAACAAAAGTAGCGTTATAAACAAAATAAAGTGATAATTAATTTTTAACAAATAAGAAAAAGGAAACAACTAATACATGAAGAAAGTTTTCCTTTTTGTCGAATAGTAATCGACGTTCTAAAATCCCCATAAGACAACTTATAATGCTCCATTTGTGAGCTTAAGAGATCTTACATCACATCAATGCCAATAATTGTTGTAATAGTTAAAAACATTCCTCTATCAACTTCAACTTGCTTAGTAAAATCCAATCTAAAATAGACACTAAGATTCAAAAATGCCCCAGCTGCAAACAATGGAGAAGAAAGTTGTCTTTCCCTTCTCTTATTAATGATTGCAAGATATGATGTGTACAAAGAAGACATATGTTTCATATTGGCCTTGATTGCTTCTGTCACTCTCTCCATGGCATTAAAAAAACCCATTGTTAGCTTTTATTAACTATCAGCCAAGCGAAGCACCCTTACCAAAGGCTCACAAACTCGGATAACAAATTGGCACTGAGGCCAAAATTCTCTATCTTGCAGTATAATTTTACAAACCTCCACTTCAGCATTAGACCTAGCATGTTGAGATGCAATCTACTTATCACTTGTAAACTTTTTCTTAACTATTTCTTCATCGTAACAAAATAATGAAGTGATAAGATATTTGTTGTAAATCTTACCATAGCAGGACAACACAAATTCCTACCATTGGTAAAATCCTTTCTCATTAAATTTAATACCTATGCAAGATTATAGATAAAATTGTTCACCTTTTTAACTTTCTGCATAGTCTCATCAATAATAAAAAAATACCTAGGATCCCCTATATTCAATGTAATGCAATGTGCAACACAAGGAGTCCATAAAAAAGAACTATACTTATTATACAACCTTTTTCCTGCCGCTTTATAAGCGGAATCATTGTCAGTGATAAATTGAACAATATTTTCTAGCCCTACTCCATTCACAACTTCATCAAATATCTCAAACAAAGTCCCAGTATTCCTAATAAGGCCAGATATATTAATAGATTTCAAAAATATATAGTCATTTGTAGAATAAACTAAACAATTAATAATAGACTTTTGTCTCCTATTTGTCCAACCAACACACATGATTGAACATTCATAAGTGGCCCAATTCACTCTTCTTTCTGCCAAAATAACTTCTAATTTCAGAAACAGTATAACTCGAAAGTTTACATCTTAAGTCATCAATTGAAGGATCTTTGTATCCTGGACCATAAGAGGCTATTGCATCCATCATAGGTTGATAATAATAAAACTGAGAAGCATTGAATGATGAACCTGTATCATACCACCATCTAACTACTGCCATATCACCATTGTGAGTTGCATCTCTTGATTGCATTGCACTACAAATTGAAGGTTGGGCTTCAGGAGTTGTTTGTGGTGCAAAAAACTAGTCACCTACCGTCTTCTCTTCCTCACATCAGGTCTAGATACTTCTTTTTGGGCTTGGAATGGAACACTACTAGTATCAATACCACCACTACCACTACCACCTTTAACTTTTCCACAATCACCACGGAAACCAAAAAATGAACTTCCACTAAATTCAACCTTTCTCTTTTATCTTTCTCATGTTGATATTCTTCAAGCAATGTTTTCATTTGCCACTTCACATCATGACTTATTTTTTTACAGGGTTTCACATCTCCTATAACCCCAGCTATATGTTTCTTTAATCGGTTGATTCTTCCTCCTTTCAAATGCTGGTTACAAAACAACCAAATAATATGGCTACTCATACCGGGAACCAATGCAACATGAGCCCAAGTTGGATCATTGTATCTTCCTAAAGTGGTTTGATTAGTAGTATTTGAACTTCCTTCTATTTATCTGTAAAAATAAATGAATGCAGACATCAAAATAAATAACACATAATTTTATTACGCAATATGCATATCCATCTTATGTAATATAACTCATTTTGTATGATTACATTATACACAATTAAATTTCATCGAACACAATTCACTATAAGTCAAAAACTAACAATTCAATTATTCAACATATATAATTACACAAAACATAGATAAATAATTTTCATTTCCAACAATTACAAAACATACATAAATAATTTTCATTTCCAACAATTTCGAACAATTTCAATTCAAAGCTTCAAACATGAGGATCAAATTGAAGGGTAAGATTTACATAATTGCCCAATAATGAATGACATATCTTATACAATTATTCATACACATCTATTTATAACATGAGGATCAAGTTGAAGGATATATTCATAACATGAGGATCAAATTGAAGGATATAACTTCTTTGGAAATGTTTTTTTCTTATTTAAAGCTTTGAATCTTCTTTTCATTTCTAACATACCATAATATTATACAGACTATTCTATATTTAGTTCTTAAATATATAAGTTGCTTTTACGATTTTTAATTAACATTAATAAGTCTAAGTATAAGTGGTTGGAGTTTAGCTTACAACATGTTCACAATTTGAAAAAATATTCCTTTTGGACACATTTACATCATTACTTTCACACATTATCTATTATAAATATTTATTATAGCCCACACATATATATTAACAAATAATTCAACATATTTTATTCTTAATTATTTGTTTACCCAAAGCCAATACCCAATTACTATCATTAACTACAATCGAATTATTATTAATTTATAATAGCATAATTTTATACTCAATTAATTATTTACCTAAAGCCAATACCCATATACTAAAAATGAAATATCATTTCACAAATTTTAAGAATGTGTCAATTAATTATTTAAGTCTTTGCAAGTTTGCAATTTTGTATTCTCAGTTTTAAATTTTAATTTAAGTTGTTTCAACTTACAAACTTTCAATTGAATCAATTCGCATCATCAACATTATCACATATTCACATCAGGCCATGCATTTTAGGCATAAAAAAACCCACCATAAATTTCTCTTAATTGGTTAAACCAATCCACAAAACCAAACTAGAAATCAACCAAAACAAAATCGTGAATCATTCAACTCCAATATCCAACCCACGCAAATCACAAATCCAATTCAAAATTTAATTCCAACTTTCAACTTCCAAGCTTCAACCGATTCACAATAAAAAATGCAATTAAGCAGGAAAAAAATTGAAAAGTCAAAAAACACACCCAAAAACTAATTCACAGCTTCAAGTTTTTAGGTTGGCTAACGAGTTGAGTGTCAAGTCGGGTTTAGATCTGGGGAGAACTATAGCGTTCTCCTCCTTCAGATGTTCAGTGGTGGCAATAGCGTGGTGCGGTGGTCTTCATGGAGGAGGGTTGAAGACGATGGCGTATTCGAGACTTCGCATGGAGGAGTCGAAGAGGGCTGAAAATGGTCTAATGCTGGCATGGATCAGGGAGAAAGATGATAGTCGTTGGAGAAGGAGCAGTACCGCCCGAGATGGAGAGGAGAATGAGAGAGAGAGAACGAAGGTGAGTGAAGAGAGAGTCAGTGAGAGAGAGTGAAAAAAATCAAAAGAAGTAGAAGGGTTCTTCGGGTGGGTGAGGAATGCAGGGGGTTTTTAGGTTAAAATTTTTTAATATTTGTAACATTTTAAAAACTTACGGTACTGATATTTTGGATACCAGTTGTTACCGAACGAAAACCCACAGTACTGACCGGTATCTAAGGCCAATACCAAAAACATGAATATCGTTCCGTTTTTTGATCGATACAGTACATACCAGCCGGTACCGACCAGTACGGAACAGTATTCATACCGTTGGACACCAGCTATCAAGCTTTTCACTGCTAAATTAGGCTACTTTAGAGGCCAAAAAGTTAACCAAGTTAGTTTAGTAAGTATTCCTTTTTATGGGTCATGGTGGGTTAAATTTCCATAATTCATGCATAGTTGGACCTTGAGTTGAATACAAATCCACGCTTGTTAATTGTACAGCCTAT
This sequence comes from Erythroxylum baracoense, assembly GCA_025629805.1. Classification (NCBI taxonomy): domain Eukaryota; kingdom Viridiplantae; phylum Streptophyta; class Magnoliopsida; order Malpighiales; family Erythroxylaceae; genus Erythroxylum; species Erythroxylum baracoense. The sequence goes on from JAOTAY010000006.1 coordinate 5,758,250, forward strand.
GGAAATGCTTTGCTGGTATCCATAGGTACAAGTAGGATGGGATAAATAAACTAGTGGTAATGCTGTCCATCATAATGAAAAGGGCAAATGAAAAGATCAATGTTTAAAAAATGAGATTGGAAGTTAAACCGATGATAAAAGAGGTTTGAAGTTTAAAAGATTTAACTGGTATTAAACTGTTATAAAATTGGCTAAATATTGACTAAAATTAAAGAATTTGAAATATGATTGAAAGACATTGTCCTTACCTATCGAAGAATTTGAAGTTAAATTAAAAAAGAGATAAATAATAATTAATTTATTTATTTGGATATATAAAATCTTATTAATTAATAAAAATTTGCCTATTAATTAATGAATTGATTAGTTTTTAACAATAAGAATTATTAAAGTAAATCAAATCGGAAAGTTGAAACCAAACCAGAAAGTTAGAAAGTTCAAAATTTTTACTTTCGAATTGGCCAAATCTGTTGAGTTTTTTATGGAGTGCTTGGTTAATGGGTTTGGGAAGATATCAATAGGTAAGGAATGAAAAACGGTTAGCTGGTTATATATTATCATTACATGAACATTATTTTTTTATCCAATTTTTGGGGATTACTCCATACTCTCGAATAAGAGAGAAATAAAAGTCATTCCTACGTAACGCACAAGTGTCCCGGGCTTGACAGATTATGAGAGTAGTATCACGGGGTGACACGCCAGTGACAAGTTATTTTTTTCTTTTTTAGCAAAATAATATAATTAATTAGAACATTAAAATTTCATGCAAAAAAATTTAACGAATTTTTGTTTCTCAAAATTTTTAACAAACCAACCACTATCAATAATAATGGTAATCATTCCTTCGTCCTAACTAACCATCATAATTATAATGATTATATCAATTTTTATTTCTCAATATATTCATTCTCATTCTTACAGTCTGTTTGGTTGAGGGTAATAGGTATTCTATTACTCATCTATTCCTAATAATTAGGTATTATGTTGTTTGGTTAAAAAAAAGCCACTAGAATACTTATTCTTAAGATTAATAATTCCCGGACACGAGGGACCTTGTCTTTACCTATTCCACGCACATCTGGAATAGGTAAGCATAACAAATAAATCTTCTAGACAAGTTTGTCCCTCTCCTCCCACCAGAACAATCGTCTCTCATATTTCCCTCAACCAGAAACTTGAAAACTAAAATCAGAAGATTTTTGTTGAATTCGACTGTGAATCTGGGGAAGAAAAATTAGCAAAATGATTGACGAAGAAGAAGTAAACCTTGAAACATCTGGAAGGTCCTTTGCGACTCCTCTGGTTTTCTTCGTCGTCGTTGCTCTTTAGTTCCTCACTAGATGGCTCGAAGATCATAAGAAGGTATTTTTGTTTTTCTTAAACTAAAAACAAATTAATTTCCATTCTTCTGTATCTAGAATTCTGATTGCTATGAAGATTGAATGCTACCTTCAAAATCATAAGGATCTGGTTCTCGAAACCTGCTATTTCTATGGATAGATTAGATGTTGTGGAATGAATTTTTTAAATGCCTATGATTTGAGGGATTTCTCTTTCATTTCCTTGTTACGAGTAATGACTGTATTGATTCGATTAGCCGAGCCAACGTGCAGTTAACACAGTAAGTGAATTTGTCATTTAAGTATTTTGTTGACTGTTATTTAAAATGAAACTATTTTTGTTATTCAATTGGATTAAGGTGTTGGGAGTTACTTGCTGCAGTAGAATAATTGCTTTTATGCAGAAAATGCAAAAAAAGTTGTACTATTGCAGGGGACTGTGGTTGGGATTTCAAATGCTTGTTATGTTTTAGTTTTTTTTCATTCTATTGGTCCTTCTAATGAATAATATGGAGGAGTTTCCTCTATCCATGAGTGCTGAAGTTCCATATTTTTTATTTTTAGAAGTTTCAGTAGCTAGTTAATTAAATAATTTGGTTTCCTAGGTCGTCAACATTTGCTCAGGCCAATTTATTCAATTCAATTTATAGCTTTTAACGTTCATTTAATTGTATTATTTTCTCAGCTTTCTGTGTATAGCTTCTGACATATCTTTCTGTGTATAGCAATCGTTTGGTAAGACTATTTTTCCACTGTCAATTATCAGTTTTATCGACTGCAGTATCTATGCATTATCTTGAATTTGGTTTTACATTGATTTGATTAGTTAGACTAGTGACTGATATTCTAAAACCCACTGAGATTAGCTTTCCTTTTTTTTCGGCAATATAGAAAAGAAAACAAACATAACCAGTAAACATGAGATTTATGTTAATAGAAGGGGATCTATGCTTTTTAGGTGATTTAGTTTGTTTATCCGTCTATTGGCAGGAACGATGCTTTCCTAGAGAAGTGTAGGATGCTTAGATAACAAACTTATGGTAACTCCCAATCCTTTATCTGTTACTTTATGTTTGAGGTCAAGGTTCCTTGAAGACGGTGCAGTCTTTTATGGCTTAAAACTTTTGGGTTTAGCTTTTATAAACAAGTTCTCCTAATAAAAATGTAGAGTTTGTATTGAAAAGGAAATCATCCTGCAATCTAAATGACTGCTTTTAGTGCACAAAGTTTTAACACTAATTATCAGAACACTCAACAATAGGAGAGCCATCTTTGTGGTGGATTGATGTTCAGTAGGATCAGTATCCTATAATTGGTCATTGATAGATTTTGTTTCCAAGTCATAATTATAGCTATGGAGAAAACACTGGTATTGTGCTAATCCAAGGTTCGCAATCCTTCTATTCTTCATGGAGCAGTTAGTCTTTATCTATACCAACTTTTGGCTGAGATAATTGAATACGTAAGATCTCAAGGCCTAGTGACGTTATGATTTTCTTAATGTTAACTGCAGGTTGGAATAATGTTACCTGGACATCTTCGAATGCGGTGGTAATTACTATTTATTCAAATTTCTTGCAGTTCTGTGCATTAGTACGTCTAAGAGGACACTTGCAGATGGTGCATAATCCTAGGAATTATAGTCACTAACCATGTTAAGTGATTTAGAAGTGTCCTCAAATGCATTGACTGAATTTGTACCCCTGTTATGATTTGAGCTTGCATGCATAGTCTGAAATGAGACATGAAATTGAAGTTGAACTGTTTGTATTTTCGAAAAGCTTGGGGTACCTGTAATGGACGCATCTAGTTGCTGGTTCGTAGTATTAAAATTGACTATTACAATCGCACAAACTTTCAATTTCAATATAGTTTGTTGTATTGAACTTTTATAGTTTGCAAAATCTATCTCCTTTCGCAATATTTAGCACATCTATAAATGTACATTCGTTTACTAAGGATTCTCCTTTATTATGATGATTATTTTATTATTTATCAATATTGCTTTAATTTGGTAGATAAGTATGTCGAGGAATTCCCCGTCAACTATTGATTCTCAAAGTTCAAAAGGAACAAAGAAAAGTGGATTATTATTTTATATTGCAATTTCGACTATTTAATAAATGTTAACATGGGTTGGACCAAATTCACGAAGTATACGAGGAAAATTTAAGCACTACAAAATGTTAGAAAGTCTTATGATAAGAAAAAAATTAATAATAATAAGGAATTTAATAATAATAATAAAAAGAAGAAGAAAAAGAAGAAGATTAATAATAATAAAGAATTTAATAATAAAAATAATAATAATTAATAAAATAATAATAATAATAATAATAAGAAGAAGAAGAAGAAGAAGAATAACAATAATAATAATAATAATAATAATATTTTGATCTTTTTGTTAGTTATTCCTTTATCATTCAAAGTTTATATTTTCAAATTAAACATTGGCATATAAATTCTTTAACGGTAAAATAAACAAAATAATACCCATTTCATTCTATTACTCATCTTTTATATTTCTAAAAATAACTATTCTATTTCTTATCTATTTCAGTCATTGAACCAAACAGGCTGTTATTATCATTGCCCCAAATGAACCAAACATCCCTTTAATCTACGGAAAATACAAGACATTTTGTATATTGCTTTAATCATTTTTATTTTTATTTTATAGCAAGTAACTGTAGAACTCTTGGAAACTGGCGGGAGTTTCAAAATCCAATAAAATTCCAAACAATTCAAATATGAAATAACAAATTGGTCCATATTCCATCTCATTTGCCTCTCCCTTACTATAATTCCCATGGAAACTGCAAACGGCCGTCTAATTGACGGAGACTTCGAAGAGTTAAACACCTCACGTGGCAAACAATTATTTGTTAATTCCAAAAGTTCCGTCACGTCAACCAATTAAAGGATTTGGGCTCCTAACTTGCTGGATTGAGTTGTTACTTTTTTCCCTCTATTAACCGATATGACGGTGATTTCCTCCGGTTGCGGGAAGCTTCGCCGGAGCATTGCCAAGAGCCCTCTACTCCCTCAAAAGCCCTTCGAGTACCATCACGCGGAAGCTGGCTTTGATGGCGGGTCCTTCTCCGGTGCTGTCTTCAACCTCTCCACCACGATCGTCGGAGCCGGAATAATGGCCCTCCCCGCGACCGTCAATCAATTAGGGCTAATTCCCGGGCTTGTCATGATAATATTCGGTGCGATGTTAACAGAGTCGTCGATCGACTTGATATTGCGATTCGGTAGAGCTTCCAAGTCCACCACCTACTCCGGCGTCGTCGCCGATGCCTTCGGTGGGCCCAGCCGCACGCTGCTTCAAATCTGCATTGTAGTGAACAACTTTGGCATGCTCGTCGTCTACATGATTATCGTAGGTAATTCATGACTAATTAGGTCTCAAAACACAGCATCTACTGTCGTTAATAACACTGTTAGTTTAGGAGCCCAAGTCCGGGATTTCGGTTAACGGCGTTAGCGTTTATGTTGCAGGTGACGTGTTAGCAGGGACGTGGTCAAATGGGGTCCACCACACAGGTGTTTTTGGCGGATGGTTTCGTCAAAACTGGTTGACCACGCGCTTCTCTGTACTGTTGCTCACCACCCTTCTCGTTATCGGTCCTCTAATTTCTTTCAAGCGTCTCGGTAAGACATGACAGTACGCAATCATAAAATAGAATTTGATATTGTACTTTAATCTAATTAAATAATGATTTAACTTTGACTTATAAATGATTATATTTTAGTTTAATAAAAATTTTATTTTTGTTCCTTAAATTATCATATTAGACTATTAGTCTCAGCCATGCTTTTAAATTGTTGCGATATTTTCTCTGGAAAGGAAAAGAAATATTAATATTTGCAATTTGCAGTTTGCGTCTGTTGATCAATAATAACCACAATTGTAATTGTGGTGATCATAAACCAAAGATGCTATTACATAGATATTTGTGGTATTGAAATATGTAGATAAATAATAATAGTAATCATGATCGTGGTAAAGTTGCTCTTTTTTAACCATAAGGTCGGAAGTTAGGTTCAAGTCACAAAAACAACTTCTTTGTAAAAATATAAAGGAGACTGAGTACATTATGACCTCTCAAATTCTCGCAAAACGGGGAGTTTTGTATACTAAGTATGTTAATTTGACTAAAATTGTATATGTGACTGAATGTTGTGACATTTAGTTCAATAGTAATTGCAATATGTATAATTGCATTTTGTGATTTTTGTCATCTGTAATTGAGTTATAATGGTAATCCTACTGATTAAATTATAGTTGTAATTGGCAAGTATATCATAGTTCTGTAATTTGTAATTTAAATTTTTCTTTCAAAATGGGACGTAGCAAAGAAGAACAATAGTCCAGCACTAATGACTTGTGTGCATGCTTTAATATATGCATTGGTAGATTCGTTGAGATACACGTCGGCGTTGTCAGTGGCATTGGCTGTTGTATTTGTGGCGATCACTGCGGGAATAGCCATGGTTAAAGTAATAGAAGGAAGTATAGGAATGCCCCCTTTGATGCCCAGACTCACCGACCAGGCCTCTTTTTGGAAGCTTTTCACGACCGTGCCTATTATTGTCACTGCTTATATTTGCCACCACAATGGTAAGTACGCTGCTTAACTTCTTGTGAGTCTCTCTTTTGTTGCTTGTTTCTACACTGAGCTTCTTTTCTAAAAATGCTTCATTTTTTTCCAGTCCACCCCATAGAAAATGAACTGAAAGATGCAACCCAAATGAAGTCGATAGTACGAACATCCCTCACATTATGCTCATCGGTTTATGTTGCTACCAGCTTCTTTGGGGTTCTTCTTTTTGGTGATCAGACGCTAGATGATGTGCTTGCCAACTTCGACGGTGATCTTGGGATCCCATATAGCTCGGTACTCAATGACTTAGTTCGAGTGAGCTATGGTGTCCATCTAATGCTTGTCTTTCCAATTGTGTTCTTCTCCCTTCGCCTCAATTTGGACGGCCTTCTCTTTCGTTATTCCCTTCCCATTGCATACGACAACAGGAGATTCTTTCTAGTAACTGCAGCTCTGATGGGATCCATCTTTGTCGGAGCCATTTTTGTGCCCAATATCTGGGATGCTTTCCAGTTCACTGGTGCCACTGCAGCTGTCTCTGTTGGTTTTATTTTTCCAGCTGCTGTTGCTCTCAGGTACGGTATGCAATCGTATGAATTTATGTTGTGGCTGCCAGGACCTTATATGTTGGATGATATTCTAGTATTTAGCTTCTGCATAGCATAAATTATGACTTACTTCAACCAATATCAGTTGAAATAGGCCCAAGACCTGATTCAACTTAAAAGAAGACCTTGTTAAAATAGCTTTAACTTTGCAAATCAACATAAATCAGGGTTCTTGCTCATAATGGGGAGTGAAAGGCATAGGTTATTGTCTATGTTGCCTTTGACCATAGACCCTATCCTGTTTGCTGTTCATTGTCCAGGGACTCCCACGGAATTGCAAGAAAGAATGACAAACTATCATCTTGGTTGATGATACTATTGGCTGTCTCTTCGAGCACTGTTGCAATCTGCAGCGATATTTATGGCATTTTAAGCGGAGTTGGAAGCTGACGTTAGAGAGGATGGTAATTAGCTGGTTCATTTCAGATATAACTCGAGCTAAGAGAAGCATGTTGCTTCAGATGATAGATTCGCCTCAAGGCATCTGAAGGCTGCGGAGTTTGTGAACTGAAAGCAAGTGACCCATGTATTATCACGAAATTGACAGGTTTTGCTTTCTTTCCTTTATTCGTATTCCTCCCTTTCTCCCTGATGCAATTGTGGCAATTTTGATCTGAAAATTTATATTTTACCTTTTCTATTTATTTAAATTATTTTCTTGTGATGTTCCCTTGATTTATGATTTCCTCAAATGCCTGCTATGATAACTAACTTATCCAAGGCTATATTGTTCTTACTTTGGAACTTTTTTTGTATAAACTAGTCGGGCCATCCTTTTTCGGAGACAAAGTTTTAATTACAAGCCATTGTTAGCCCATTACATGTAGCATTTTTAACATTTCTATTTTTTGTTTTGGTTTTTAATAAGAATAACTGATCTTAAAGTGATTAACATTTTAAGATTTTTTTTCAATTTAGTATCAAAACTTTTAAATTTTTTAATTCAGTCATCAACTTCTAAAAACTTTAACGGTTTAATTCAAAATGTTAATTTCGTTAGTAATTTATTGATTTAGTTAATAAAATATTTGTTGTTTATAATATGTTGGTGTTTACTTAAAAAAACATTTCTATACTTCAGTTCAATCATAGCTATTACTTTTAGGTGGACATTTATATGTTATGAAAATTAAAGATTAAGTAAATTATTAATGAAACTAATGTTTTGAAATGAAATGTTCAAGTTTTAAAAAATTTGTCTCTCAATTAAAATTTTTAAAATTTTGGAGTTTTAAAAAAGTTGAACACTTTTAAGTAAATTTCTTAGCAAGTGTGATCCCAAGATCTTTAAAAAAAGTCTAATATCGAGATTTGAACACTAAATTAAAAAAAATTAAAAGTACGAATACTTTAGTATTTATTAATAAAAATAACTCGTAAAAGGTTCTGAAACAAGAGTTTGGGTAATAAAACACTACAATTTTTTAAAATTGAGAATTATAAATCCTTATCAGCATTCATACTAATGAAACTTATTATACACAATACAATATTACATTATTCATGATCGTCTAAATCTCTTAAAGAGTCTGATAGTAAGATCTTTCCCAAAAAAAAACAAAAATCTGCACGAGACAGGAAGCTGTAAATAGAAGATCAAATCCCTACCATTAGAGAGACATGGGTTTAAGATACTTTGATAAAATAACAAAAAATATGTGACATTTCTTCATGGTTGTGAAGGTCGTAAATTGCTGTGATCTTTGTCTCAGCTCACAGTCCGAGTTGTTCAAAACGCCCGGCCTCATTGTGTAAGATTGTTTTGTTGTTTATACAATTTCCTAACCTCTAAAGGATTTTCAATCAATCCTGCCAGGGTCTCAAAAATGTAGAAGGAAAGAAAAAAGCTCTTGTTTTTGACAGAGAAGGGAAGTAAATAGTCTCCATTTGACACAATCGTTCTTACGAAATAATTACAAAGATACAAAATTCGTCTCAGGTATAGTATAGATTTGTTAATTTGTTTTTAGTACTTGATATTAAAGACAAGTCATCTAAAATTTTCAAAATTTTGTATTAAAAATATATATTTATTTTGCATTAAAAAATGTATTAACAATCATTTAATCCAACACATTAATAGAGTTAAAAAGTAAATTTATTACATAAATTATTTGAAATATATAATTATTAAATTATTAATATTTTATATTTTATTTAATGGGTGCCAATTATAAAAGAGAAATATAATTATTAAATTGTTAAATTTTGTTATTTATTTAATGGGTGCCAATTATAAAAGAGAAATGGCATATCTCAACTAACAAATGTAACCTTCAAATCAACAACTTAAGACCCCTGTGCCCTTTTGCTTGGGCTGCCTTTTCCTCATGCCACAATCAAGCTCTTGATTCCTTTGTCTTTGTATGTTTAAGCATGACGTATTGATCATGGGGTTGCCAACACTTATTTGTTTCTATTCGTAACAACAACATATACCAGCTAACGTCACAGCCTGCCCTGAACTACGCGTTGACGATAGCTGCATGTTTTTACACATAAAACAATCCCTTCAGCTTACTTTTCTCTGAATCGACTCTGCTCCAATTTGGTGGCCTTGATCTCGTGATCATTACATTACCCTTCTAAACTCCACTTTGACAGCTAGATGGAATATTAAACTCTAAACTCTAAAAAATAAAAACTGAAATTATATGTCTCCGACGTACTGTTTTGGTTTTGATTATCACTTGGCAGGGTTGCATCGAAAGTTTTATAAACCCCGAACAAAGTAAAAAAAGAGAAATTTAATGAATTAATAATATATAAATATGTAAAATTTAAAATTTAAAATTATTATTAAAATTTAATTTCTATACATAAATGACTGATTATAAATGAGTTTGAAAAAATACTAAATGATTATAACAACTAATGACATCTTACAAATATCATGACTAATAAAATCACTAAAAATAATAATAACATCAATAAAATAGGAATAAAAATAATCGAACAACAATATCAAATTGCACAACGTCAAAAGAATTACACAAACAAACACATATATGGTCATGAAAAACAATTTCTAAGAATATTTTTTAATGTAAAATTATTAATAATGATATCAAAATCAATATTATTTAACATATCCTTCTTGATATATAAAATAATTAAATCGTTCAACCTTTCTTGTGACATTGATGATCTTAAGTAAGTTTTCAATAATTTTAATTTTGAAAAATTTATCTCAACTGATGCTACAACCACAGGTACATTTAATAGAATTTGATAAACAATTTAAATATTTGGATAATAATCTGCAATTTTAATAAAAGAATTTCAACAAATGACATTAACTTATTTGGCAAGGTCATTTGTAACACTTTAATTTAAACAAATCATCTAAATCAACGTTCAACACATTATCACGAGAAAAAATGTTGTAAAATTAGTGTATAATTCTCTTAGTTTATTATCATCAAACGACTTTAACTTATTTGAATTAAATAAGAATCTAAAAATATTTTCAATTGTTCAAATTTACTATTTAATAAAGCAATTGTCATATCTACAATAGCTAGAAGTGCTAAAAGAGAGGTGAGTTGTTATATATAATGAATAAAGATATGATATACCAATAAATGTACACTTTCTTTTAAGAAAATGTCAAATATTATAAAATGTTATAATAATTATCTTTTTTTGATTTTGTAGTATATACTTCTAGACAAATGTCTATCAATTCTAATCTAATTGCACGTGGGTGTCATTATAACTTAGTTCATCTTAAATGAGATCTTATCTTACTTATTTAAAATTTTATAAAAATTTTACTCTTAAAAAATCATCAACCTCACACAACAGACTATCGAAACTTACCATAAAAGCTAAAGTTTAAATGAAAAATTAAAGGCTGAAATTTTAGTTATATATTAGTTTCAAATATTATTATATTAACAAAATATATCGTTGTTAATAAAGAATTTAGCGTATATCTTAATTGATGGTTATAACTTAACTCTTAACTTTATTAAAAAAAGCTTGAAATTCTCAATAAAAAACTCAATCACAAAATTTTTCTTTTTTAATTTCTATAAGGTAAAGTATTAAGAAAACTTTTGATATATATAAACATCATAAAACAGATTTATTAACCTTTCAGTTTTTACCTTTTTTGATAAATAGATTTATTAACTTTTAAAATTTTAATTCTTTTAATTCTTTTAATTTATAATTCTTTTAATAAATGGGCTCCTATAAAACTAGATTCTTAACAAATGTCCTTCCCACCCTTGACCGGGCAGCACTCTCACTTGGGTTGAATTTGCACCTAAATTTTGAAGTTTGAAATTCTTATTCAAGTCACTATAAATAAGCCTGTGATTGCTAATTGGTTGCACCATAATCATGTATTGGAAATATAAAGGTCAACAAGACGTATAATTTGGGCTTAGTCTACCAAAGAAATAAATGTTAGGATCGTTAAGTAAACACCAAAACCTATGCCACGTACGAAGAACTGGTTTGGCGCGACTCAAATTCGATTCCTTCACTTCTTAATATTCTAGTTTTGAGAGCATGGTCTTCAATATTACGCTTGACAAGAAAGAAAATGAAATTGGAGACTACCTAAGATCAAACGACACAAAACAAACCACAATAAGGAGAAACGAGACAGAAATCATGCACAGCAGTACGGCTACCTTTGGAATTAGCACGTCTGTTGCGTGTGATTGGATCATAAAATGTGAACCCGGTAATGAAGTGTTTGAAATTCAAACCTTTTGTTTATGCAAACTTTCCAAGGAGTCAGTCACCTCCATCGTGATCCTGCATAAACCAAGTACTGACCCCGTGTTTCCGCTAGTACAAAATAAACTCTCTTTTTAATCATATCTTTTGCTTTGGTCAATTAACCAATCATGTTATAGTCAAAGAAAAGATAATGAAGTCATCAATTTATAAGCCACTCAATTCGTTTGAACTTTAAAGGAAATAGCTTTTTTATGGCAGGGTTGTAGTGCTTACGATATTTTTTATGTTGAAAATTTTAATAATTATTAAAATGTATAATTACATAATTTAAATAAATTATTTAATTAATAAAAAATTAACAGCAATAACAACCAAAACAATACTCAGTCAAAATCCTACTAAAATGCGGAATTTAGAAAAGTCCAGTAATACATTACTTTACTACTATTTAATATAGAGATTATTTCTGATAAACGCACATGCAATGCAAAATAATAATAGTACAAAAATGTAAATAAATACGTATAAATAACAATATACAATATGTAGTATCGTACATATAAAATATGGTAAAAATTAACAATAATAAATAAAATAATTAAATAAATACACAAACTAGAAAAAAGATAAGTATAATAATAAATCAAATCAGCCATATCAAGATTGTAATTAGGTCGAGTAAAAATATGTCGAGATTAAATAACTAGGAGATAAATACTACTTAATCAAAAAGAAAGAAATTTTTTAGGCTAATTATAAAACAAAAAATTCAAAGGACAATATCTCAAATATTTAAAAGAACAAAATTGATGTCTCTACGAGAGATCCTTTATTCATATTCTAATATGCCAAAGTTTTTATTTCGAATCATTTTTTCTATAAGTTCCACCAGAGTCATATCATTTTTTATCAATTTCTTTAATTCTTATTAGGTCTTCTTTTTTTTTCTTACAAACTTTAAACACTATTTTTTCACATTTTCTTACTGAAGCGTCAAGGTATTTCCTTTTAATATGTTCAAACAACCAAAGATTCATCTCTCCCAATTTTTTTATTAATACCAGTTATCTTTAATTTATTTCTTACTACTATATTATTAACTCTATCTTTTATGATAAAGTTATACATTCGACGTAACATCTCTATCTTCGCTATCATTAACTTATGACTATGCATTTATTTGATGAGCTACTATTTTGCCTTATATAGCATGACCAACCTAATTGCTAAGCGATAAAGTTTATCTTTGAGTTTGAGCGGTATCACACATCCCTAATCCTCATAAGGGTAAAAAGGGCACTTGCTCAGGGCTCACCCTTATGAAAAGAAAAATATGACTCATCCTCAACTCTTATAAAGAGCAAAATATGGCAAAATCAATGGTTGTGATATAAACTTTTAACGTTTAATTTCTTTCAAGTTTCAACCAGAGCGCTGTTTTAATTTCCAAATTTAAGGTTAAATTTTTCATTCTTTTGAAAAGTTTTAACATTAACTTTTTATATTAATCTATTTATAAATTTCTTTCAAGTATTTGATTGTCGTTTTTACTTTCTAGTTTTTTATTTTCAACATTTTCATAGTTCTAATTTTGGAGTGATAAAACAAGGGTAAATTTTCTTATTTTTTCTTTGTATTTTAACTTATTAATACTTGAATACTTTATAATTAATTTCTCACCTCGGGTAATATTTGCTCATACATACAACCTTTGACAATGTTTACGTGGACATGATTATATAATTTATTCACCAAATCTAAATCCTCTTAACTTTCTTTTTTTCTTAACATATTGTTTTCATTTCTCTTTTTTTTTTCTTAGTTGTTCTCTTAATCTTACTATTCAGAATTAATACAACCCCCTTAGATGCTCAAATTGTCTCACAAGGAGGGAAGGTGGCCTCTTTGTCATGTGCTAGGAAAGTTTCTGTGATACACATTTGACATCATTGATTATTTTTGTTTTCCCTTTAGGTTTTAATTATTTAATCATAATTGACACTATAAAATTACGGAATTTTACGGTATCCTAAGCATGAGGTATTAGTTGATAAGAGTCTACCACATGGACCCATATAAAAGAAACAGCTACAAATAGACAGTGTTATTCAGACAAATTATTGCAACAACTTTATCGTCTATTGATCAATTTGTGATTAAGAACACTGTTCTCTATTCAATCACCACCTAATCTTTGCTTTATCCAATAAATACATAGACTCCAAGGGCCTACGTGTCTTGTAAGCCTCCTTTAAGTCTGTAATCGATTGTTCTAACCCTTTTTATTACCAAGTGTCTTACATGAAACTTCTATATGTAATCATGACATTCATTGAGCTGTCATCCAATGCACCTCAATAGCAACATTCCTAGAACAATCCACTTAGCTCTACCACTTGGATTCAAATTGTCTTGTTACGTGGCGCTTTCTGCGAATATTCTTATTTTAACCTATTCAGTCTTTCAGTTAAACAAAAATTTAATTCTATAATAGGTCAGAAAATATAGAATTTAATTGTTCTTTCCAAATTCATATAGCTGGCAGGTGTCGGGATATTTAATATGGCAGTGCTTCTCGACGTTTATAACCAATAATGAGCAGGCGTATTCACCGTCCGATCACGTGATTTCTTCCTTCTAGTACATTGATTTTCTAATCTAACATACACGATTCAATTTAGTCTGTTTTTAGTTCGATTCAATTTATTCTGTTTTTCGTTATCTTTGGAAGCCTTAACAGTTATATTTAATTGCGACCGTTGATCAAATAAATGGACAGATGATCGAGGTAGATCAAATGTGATAACATTTTGAGGACCCCGAAAAGTTCAGCTCAAAACCCATAGTTAGTTTATTGCGGTGGCCTTATCCTTGGGAAAAGGATATTCCAAAATTATCCTGAAATCTGTCGGTGGCTAAAGCCAGCCCCCGAGGTTAATTTAGACAATTGAGATTTGTCTTTTTTTATATTATTATCACTTTTATCTGCCTGTCTTTACATGGGCACTTGTGCTTATGGCGCGTGTCCGAAACTTAAGTTGTCTTTTTCTGATGTACCGCCTGTCCTCCTACTCCATGACAGCTGGATGCCCTATTATTGGTGACTAGCAAATAATGCCCAGTAATAATGCCCAGTTAATTTAGTTAGTTATAATCCAAGGAAATAATAGTTGTGGAAATAAAAATAATATAAGATTATAAAGGTAAATAAAAATTAATT
>JAOTAY010000006.1:5787506-5798712 GCA_025629805.1 Erythroxylum baracoense
GCTACTTACTGAGGGACATTTGACACTTTTTGGACCTGGGAAAACCTTAAGGTTTACCCTATGAGGAGCTCCAATTTTAACTCTAAGAAGAAAGAAGAAGAAGAGAGAGAAGAAGAAGAAGAGAGAGAAGAGGAAGAAGAGAGAGAGAAGCGAGATTCTATTGCTGCTGCTTTCCCGAGCCATCCCAATCCTGTCCAAGTGACATTTTCTTTTCATCTTTATTATTTTTCTTCTTTGAATGTGTAAGATGGATATGATGATGTTGATAGATTTGGGATTGATGATGATATTCTAACTTTTCTTTAGGGATTTAAACTTGATTCAATGTTAATCTAGTTATTTTTTTGTTAATTCATTTGGGTGTTGTGATTATTTGTTGTAACTTTATGTTTTGGTAATAAATCGAAAGAGTGAACCAAATGCAAAATTATTGAGTTGGTTAATGAAAGTTAAACAACTCAATAGACTGCGCAAATAATCAAATCGGTAATTATACAGAGAGAGATCTCGTGTGAGACCTGGTTGTTTATTAGAAGGCTTAAGAACAGATTAGGTTGTGGGCTGATTGTTAATCGAGAGATGACATTTTTGGTAACTCAACTTAATTAGGGTTTATTAATTAGGGCTTAGTGATTATAGCTCGAGAGAGAGTAATCCACCCTTCGATAGTCTATAACTAACACCACATCAACACAAAAGTGATTAGCTTAGCATTGATGATAGGATAAATCCCTTTCCCATAATTTGGTAATTTTTTTGTGTGATTTTCAATTGTGAATTTGGTGGTGCTTAATATTCGATTTCTTTTGTGATAATTTTACAAATTAACTTTATGTCAATCATCTTTACGTGTTTACTTTTCTGTTTAATTTTTATTTTCATTTTAATAATTCTTTAGGCCTTAGATAACTTAGAATTAGATTAGTTCGACAACTCCACGAGGGATTGACGAATCACATACTACACTCACAACCTGTACACTTACAGTATATTAAGGGTTTTAAATAGATTAAAACTTGCCTCAACATGATCTAGATTGTGAAATATGTCCAGCACTTGACTATGATGACACAGACGGTGAAGATGAAGTCTATATTAAAAAAAGGAAGAAAAAATCTCGAAGAAGGCAATAACCCAGAGAAATCCATCATTGTCAAACTTCCTAAGACCTTTATTCTAGGCATGAGGACCATAATCCAAATTTAAGACCTTGGGTTGGGCTTAAAAACCCACAGCCCATACCTAAGACTCTTCAAAAGCTACTCAAAGCTGTTGGAAAGGAACATTTGTTCCTTAAAGAATCAATTCTCAACAAACTTCTGTTTGTTATTTCTTCCATTCCTGTTACTACTCCAACACCAATTCCTTATATAAGGATGAGACCGTATGAGGAAGAAATTCCTTTAGGGAGATGCACAAAGGATTATCTTCAACCCTTATATTTGTTCTATAAGAATCACCTCTCATAGTGCCCTTATCTCCAGTCCTTCAGATGAAGTACTCAACTGACACACTGATAATGTTGTGGCCCAAAACCAAGTTCTTCGCCACATTTTTACTAGGTTTGAAGGGCTTCATCAACAGACTTAAGCTACTAAAAAATGAGCAGAAACATTCTCTTCTTATCTCCAAAAACTATACACATCTTTAAAAGATCAGATGATGTAACTTGATGTTGATCTTAGGAGATATATTGAAAGACAATACTTTAGACCTGATTTCATAAACAAAGAGTAAGAACTTCGAAGAGTGAAAGAAGTACTTTAAAGAATGGAAGTTGATGTGCAAACAAAACAATCTAAGACTATTTATGGAGCTTATCCTATAACTTTTTTAGTTATACAAGCCATCTATTCATCCCCAACCTATCCTGAACCCGCTAACTTTGAGAAAGTATTTAAAATGAATTATTCTTTAATTAGGCAGCATATTCATCCTAACACCAAACCCAAACCTACTAAAACTACAAAGTCTAAAATTGACAATTTATGATCCATCACATTTATATACCAAGCTTGTTGATCTATGGACAAAACATTTGCAGTTTAAAACTCTACCTTCTTCACCATAAAAAATCCAACAGTCTCCATCCACTGGAAAAGATAAAGCTCCTCAATAAGATTTTATTGCAACTCTTGCACCAACATCTACTCCAGAAAAATTTGGAGAATACACACCTGTGCATTCTGACATATTTGAACAATCCTTTGAAATGTCTGAACAATTTTCAAAAGAATTGGAGAAATTTGTTGATTTATCTGAATTAGCAAAGATCATGATGACTATGCCTAAATTAACTGAAGTTGAACAAAATATCTGTGAAGCTGAATCTACAGAGACTTAACCATTTAGACCTTTACCACCACCATCACAAGTACCACCAACCAAGCCTACTTCAGGACCCTGGTTTACTTTTGGTGATCTTTCACTAAAAATGGAGAGAACGTCTCCCTAAATTTAGAGCTTGGATGATTTGTAAATGATTCTCCCACATAATCCCTTACGAGATATTTTGTTTGGGTTTACTTCTCATTTTACTGGTACTTTATGAGAATGGTGGCAAAGTCTATATGACTATCGCAAACTCCAGTACGTTCAAGTCACCTCTGCAGGAACTCTTCTTAGAGTCATCCATAAAGAATTCATTGGAGATTTTCAGCTCATTCATAAATAGATCAAGCAAGAATACTTTGAAATGATGTGTTGTACATTAGACAGAAGAGATTTACGAAAACATTTTTAATGTATGATGGAAATATATTATCTGTTTAATAGTTTTAATAATGTCAATCTCTGTTATACATTAATCTCATCACTTCTAGAGGCATTATGACCTGAACTATAGAGAACTATAGTTGCTTTACAAAGAGATATAAGAGAAATATCCCTTTGAGAAATCTACCATCTCGCCTTAACTTCTTTTGATAAACTCTGTGACCAACAAGCATTTTTCAAGAACATGATCAAAGGAGGTCCTTTACTGAAAAAGACTAGTAAAAAGCTTTATTTGAAGATTAAGTGTAAGGAGAAAAAGGATTGTGAATTTCATACTAAAAAAATATATCATCAGAAGAAATTCCCTTATAAAAAGTCTCACAAATCACAAATCTCAAATGAAGGTATCATAAGCCATTTAGAAGACAAAAATGACACAGATTTGTCTGATTCTTTAAAAGACAAGCTCCATAAGCAAAAAAGGTAGATCAATGTTTTATTCGTGGCAAAGCAAGACATTATGCTCATTAATTTCCTAATAAGACCAAAAGAGATTTGAAACTGTTAGAATCCATTGAGGCTGTAATGTCTATATATAATAATGGAAATATTGAAGACTTCATTGAAGAACAATCCAACGAAGATGAGGAAACAAAATTTGTTGTTCCAATCAACTCTTTTGAAGATGAGTTTAAATCCTCTGATGACTTAATTGATGAAGATAATGATGATGATTACTTATAAATGCTATAACAAACCCTTTTTTAAGTAGCTTGAGTTTGTTGATTAAGCTCATCAAGCTTAGTATCAATGAGGCAAAGAACTTGGTTTTGGGCCACATCATTATCAATGTGCCAGTTGAGTACTTCATTTGTAAGATTGAAGACAAGGGCACCGTGAGAGGTGATTCCTGTATAATGAATATATGGTT
Source organism: Erythroxylum baracoense (assembly GCA_025629805.1). Taxonomy (NCBI): domain Eukaryota; kingdom Viridiplantae; phylum Streptophyta; class Magnoliopsida; order Malpighiales; family Erythroxylaceae; genus Erythroxylum; species Erythroxylum baracoense. The sequence goes on from JAOTAY010000006.1 coordinate 5,791,153, forward strand.
AGATATAATCCTTTGTGCATCATTTATGTATCTCTCTAAAGGAGGAAATTCATCCTTATACGATCTCATCTTCATACAAGGAATTGGTGCTAGATTAGTAACAAAAATGGAAGAAATAATAGGCAGAGATCTGTTGGGAATTGATTCTTTGAGAAACAAATGTTCCTAGTATTATGTGATTGAAAGAAAGGGTGGAGGCACAATAAGGAAATATGTTGTTTGACTTACAATGAGCATTTGACTTCACTCGTTCAATGTTGTTTTTTGTTTTGATAGTAAAAATTCTTCATTTTTGAGGTTTTATAAAGGTCATAACTGCTTCAGCTACTCCTTTGGTTAGTATGCAATTCTATTTACTTTTATCAAAATGAGTTAGTTATTATACTATTAAACAGTGCTTTGGATGTAAATTTATTGGTCGACTTCAACCATTACATTTAGCTAGAAGAAATAACTATAAGGTCTTGTTTCATAAAGTTGAGAATGAGAATACAACTTTTACTCCCTAATTTTTACTTTTTTGGTTGTTAGGAATGAATAAAACAAGGAATGACAAAATTGTAATGCATTCTAAACAGTCCTAAACTTCTATTCTTAAGGAGGATGAAGGTATAAATTTGAATCAAATATTAGGCATAAGAGAGATCAGAGATATTGTTAGAATATTATCAAATTATTATCAAAATATATAAGCTATTATCAAGATATTGATTATTATTATAATATTATCATCAAAATCACACATTACAATCTTTTATATTAATTTTTAACAATTATTTTATTTTGTTTTATTTTATTTCATTGATATTTTCATTCTTATCATACAAATTATTCATAGTTATTTTAAAACTATTAATTTCATAAATCATTGAAATTTTTTGATTAATCATTTATAAAATACAAAATATTTTAATTAATTATTTACAAAATAAATAATATAATAACTAAATATGAGTAAAAAAATTTCTCATTATCATTCATAATATTTGATATCGAATACCACATAGTTATTAACTTTGTTTAATTCTATACCAAACACGCATAATCAACAATTTTATTCTTATTCTATTATCACTTTTTGTTCTCATTCCTTTTTTTTCCTGATTCCTTCAGTTACCAAATGAGACTTGAGAATCTGTATTTTATTTCCTTACGATAATCCACGAATGAATGAATGAAACAAATTCACAGTGTAACCATCTTCACTCATATTTATCATTGTTATTAGCTTTTATATCAATTCATTTACAAATAGGTAACCCATTAATATTTGGGTACAAGATATGGAGTTTTCTTATTGTTTAAGAAATCTTAAAAATTTTATTAATATTTAAAATTCTCAATTTTTTGTATTTTTAAAGACTTTGGTTAAAAATAATGACAGAACACACATGACATGAATATCAAATGTGGGTCATTCAAATGTTACTTATATAATGATTCAACTAAGCTCTTTAATTCGAATCAAACTAATTAAACTTGACATAAGCTAATAATTTATTATAATTATATTAAATTACTTATTTAAGTCGATTTTAATTTATTCAAGTTGAGTTACCATATTAGTGACATTTAATTAGTCAATATTTGATGTTTATACCACGTCTATTCTCATCGTTATTTTTTTACTGAAGTTTAAGAGGAGATTTTTCTAAAATATTAGCAACTAAAAGGGGCTTTTTTTGGGAGAATTTAAAGATTATGAGATTTTTTTAAACTTTTTAAATCATAGGAGATATTTATGCCTTTTAACTCCAAAATGTTTAGAACTATAATTATGTATATATTGATATATTGGGAAATTTCTATTAAGAACGGCAAAAATTTTCTAGCTAAAAGTTTATTAAAATATCTCTAAGTTGTCATGGTATCATAGTCTTTATCTAATCTCATTTTTGTCTAGTATTTTGTCCATCTTTATTATATTTTCACCTTTATTTATCTCAAAACTAATCCATCTAATAGTCTTTGTATATTCAAATTTTTATTGTCTTCTGAACTCGAGTACCTTGACATCATGTCTTTGGATAAGTGTGAAAGTTTCTCAGTTCATCTTAATGAAAAAAATTACTCAGCTAGTACATTCCATTTCAAGATATTTGTCAAAGGTAATGATTTATGAAGATATGTCGATGGCAATAATCCCATTCGTGATAAAAACAAGAAGAAATATGAACATGCTAACTAAAGTTAAGGATGTTCAAATCATGGCTTGGATTTTGGATTTGTTGAGCCAAAAACATCTTAAATCTTGGAACCTTCAATACTACAACTGATGTGATCTTATTTAAAGAGGTTTTACAACCAATATAACACTGTTTGTTGATTTTAACTGTAGCATGAAGTTATCTCTCTCCAATAGTTAAGTCTCTCTATTTTTGAATTTTATTTTGGTTTCATGAATCTTTACGCTAAATATAAAGATATTATCTATGCTGCATTGCCTCATGAAAGACTTATTGCTGCTCAATTTATTGATGAAACTACTAAAGGATTAATTTCTTACAAACCTAATATCTGAATTTAAAGGTAATAGGTTTGATCTTATGAATCAAGATTTGTTCCCCTTTTTAGATACATGTCTCAAATGTTTGTTCAGTTAGGAGCAACATCTTTACTTTTAAGTCACAGTGGAGCTACAAAGATCTACCTTAGTTGAGGTAGCTCATTTAAGAGGAAGAGACACAAACATTGTTTAGTGTTTCTGCTATGAAAAATTTGATCATTATGCTTTAGATTGTTCTAAAAATTATGAAAAATGATAATCACATAGGTAAGGAATGTCATGTTTGTTAGCCCTGGGTCTCGGTTCTTATGTCGTGGTGATAAGGCGGCAAAATTTGGGGGACTTTTTAAAAGAAAAGTGTATATATAAAACTAACATCAAAATAAAAAAGAATTAAATTCTTGGTGGGAGTAAAAACAATTAAAAAATAAAAAAATTCACGACCGTGCATTAGAAAATGTCCCGACCATGACAACAAGGAGTCACAGCCGTGAGAGGGAAGATGAGTCGTGATCCTAGCTTTGAGGAAGGAGCCTGCTCTATCCTAGCTTCAGAAGGACCCTCTTGATCTTATAGTTTCGAAGCCACCATAGGCATGGTTTGAGTCTCCGATGTATCTCTAGGAATTAAAGGATGCTCTTCATCATCTGAATCAGCTACTATAGTTGATGGTAGTGCTTCATCAACTACTATATGTATGGATTCTTTTATCTTCTTTGTTCTTTTTATTGTAAACTCTGAATCCCTATTTGAACTACTATAGCCAGAAAAATGGATTCATCTGATCTCGTATCAAAATTTCCAATATTGTCTTTTCCATTGTTTAGAATGAAGCACTTGCAGCCAAACACTCAGAAATAAGCAACATTCGATTTTCTTCCTTTCCACAACTTATAGCGGGTCTGTCATGTGGCTCCAGCAACCACTATCAACTATTCATTGATTCTCCCTTGTCTCTATTTTGAAACATATCTGCAGAAAGTATTATCTCATTTTAGGAACCTAAATTTTTCTAAGTCCTTTCAGGTTAGTAGTTTGACCTTTCGGTCTCCAAACATATATCTGAGATAATTTATTTTTACAAAAATTTCAAGAATGACTAATGTGACCATGTTACATTAGAAGCACAAAACAGATGAATGAGAATTGATATAATTTCTACCATGTATCACATTCCTGTTGTTTTGACTATAGCCACTATTAGATTTGACAAAAAGTTCTTATATGGCCTGATATTGTTGTTTTCATTATATCCTATTTTGGCCTTACCAAAAATGCATTTACCACTACTAAGCAATGCATCAAGATTCTTCCTTCCATCAATGAAATTTTCCAGATCTTTTTCTAGAGATAAGATCTTTCCAACACATTTCTCTTTTTTTACGTTTTAAGGCGGCGACTTTTTCTTCTAACTGTCTTACCTTATCATAATCATTTTTTAGCAACATATTTTTTAACTTAGCTACTCTTTCTTCTAAAACTTCCTTTTCAGAAACCTTTTGCTTATAGTCAACCTCATGAGACATATTTCTGATCTCTAAATTCTTATTCGCAGATTCCAGTGATTTAATCTTACTCTTTAGGGATGTATCATTGCTTTTGGACTTCTCAAATTCTTTGAAATACTTCACTGTCAACCTTTTGTACTGATTATACAATTTATGATATGCATTTTTCAATTCATCAACTTCAATATCAGATTCAGAATAATATACCTCATTATCTCCTGATTTGGCCATAAGACAAACGTTGCTGACTTCTTCAGGCTCTTCTTCTTCAAAACTTTCAAAATCCTCATTTGACTAAGCTGCTTTTAGTGTGATTCTTCTTCTGTAGGAGGATCCTTTATCTTGCCTAAGCTTGGTTTCATGGATCATCAAGTTTTCTTGTAGCCAGTCAAGTGAAATAGTATCTAGATCTTTTGCAGTTTCTAAAGCTGTCACCTTAGGTCTCCATTCCTTTGGTAGTGACTTTAGAATCTTCATTACAAGCTCATCATTGGGATATATTTTTCCCAAGTTCCTTAAGGTCGTGATGATGATGTTGAATCTTTCGAAGAATTCATCTATGATTTCTCCCTGTTTCATGCCAATAGTTTCTTATTGATGCATTGAAAAACTTATTATATGTATCTTTACCTCATTTTTTCCTTCAAAGGTGACTTGTATTTTATCCCATATTTCTTTTACTGTAAACCAGTAGGATATATTTTCATATTCTTCTAGTGACAATGCTCACATCAGATGATGTTTTACTTTAATTTTTATTTGTGCATTTCTTCTGTCAACATTAGTCCATCCTTCTACGTTATCTGAATCGGAAAGTGTAGCTCCAACTCTGATGGATTGTCATACTTCAATATCTACAGATTGGAGATAGATTGTCATTCTCTCTTTCCAGTATGAGTAGTTGTTTCTATCGAAGTAAGGAGATTTTGAGACAGATTGTCCTTCAAAACTTCTCAGATTGTTTGCCATAATCTATCATATGCTTTAAAACATAAAAATGTGAAACCTCACTATGATACCTAATGATAAAGCAAACACACGCAAGAGGGGGTGAATTGTGTGTGAAATTTTTTTTTTCGCAAGTTCTTTCAATTCGTATAATAGACAAATCCTAGTTAATGAATAAAAATAGTAGGAGCTGTTAGATGATAAAGCATTTTAAACGACAGGAGCCTGTTAGGCGATAGGAGCCTTTTGTGGGATAAGACCCTGCTTAAACGAAAGGAGCCTACTGAATGATAAATCCTATTAAAACAATTTAAAAATAGAAGACGCCTGTTAAAATTGAAAGGAACCTCTTATAAGTTGAAAACAGAAGGAGCCTTTTATAAAAGTGAAGGAGCCTCTTGCTAAAAAGAACACACACATACGCATACGCAAAATATAATGCAGAAATTTAAAAGTCAAAGGGAGAGAGAAGAAGGACACAGTTGATTTATACTGGTTCGACTTACAACCTAAGCCTACGACCAGTCCCTAAATATCCAACTTGAGTATTTCACTATAAAATTCCAACTAGTAATTTCATGAGTCTTTTTAAGCTCCCAAATACATTTTTTCAAGGTTCTCCAATCTTCCAAACTAGTAGTATTTAGCTAGCCTCTATTGGCTCTCAACAAATGAAAACGTATTTTGCTCGATATGAGCTTCAATGTTCTCTCTCAATTTTTTTTTCATTTTCTAAAGCACAAGAGATTTGACAATGATATCACATTCAAAAGTATTGATACTGTGAATGTAATTTGAGAATTTTGCTTGTTCACTCCTCTTGTTCTTAACTGAAATAATTATTCCTTAAGTAGGCATTTCCTTTAACTAGCCGTTGTATCATTTTCGTTCTTAGATTGAATTTGTATCTTTGACATCTTTGCTAGAATATTCAATCTTCAACTGTTAAGAAAAAAATGGTAATGTCTTGGAAATATAGGATTAGCAGGATCCTTTCCGATATTGTAAACAAATTAAGGGAAGTCCATAAAAAGGAGTTTCCTGCCAAAAAGGAAGCATATATCCTATGATTTTATATCCTTTTGAGAAAATGTATCGTTACCTATACAAGGAAATAAATCTAATTTGAATTTTGAAATGGTATAAGGTCATCATTAAAATCATCAAAAAGCCTTGAGCTAACAAAATATAGTTGAAAAATGACCATTTATGTGCTTGTTTTGTTTTGTTTTATGTGTGTCTTTAGTGATCAGTGAACTTTATTAGTCACGTTCTTCAATTTTTCTTCGTTAGGTGAAGAAATTTTAAATTATTGTGCTCATTAGTTGTGGAAATTAATGATGCTAGGAACATGTTAACTTAACGAATTTATATTCAGTTTTCTTTTGGTGATAGTTTCACCTTGATCTTGGTGCTTACAAGGACAAAAGTACAAAATATTATCATAAATGCAAATGTTTTAACCTTTTCTATTTAAAACTTGTTGCTTTTTTTAGCATTCTATGTATTTCATATTTGAGTAGGAAAGGCCTCTATTATCTGGAATTTTTTTATTGGAACTTCAAGTTTATAAAGCTAAACCTCCTTTTGTTGCTTTGGTGTAAAGACTTAACTAAATTATGGTAAAGTTTCAATCTTTCATGATTATATGAATAATGCAACACAAACCATTCAATTACTCTTCGAGTTCACTTCTAATTAAAGCTTAAGAGAGTTTTCATTTTCAACTATTTCACAAAGCAAGGCATGAAAGGGGAATAAAAATTCTAATGTAGAAAGAATTGTAAATGACAGATGTTCTCCTTTCATAATAAAAGAAATCATTTTGTTTAACTCAGTAGACTAATTCTTGAATAAAAGATATCTTCGTGTAGGATAACTTTGTGTATTTCTTCTTCCTCCTGAAAGGCTTAATAGAGTTAGAGCTATAGCTTCTCCAAGTAATAATAGTTCCCACTTTTTGGGTGCTATGATTCTTCCTCTTTAGCAATTAGTATACTCTTGCAGGCCTTGTAGAAAATGAAAGAAATTCCAGCAACAGGGACTAACTTCATGCAGTTTGGACCCAATCCTCTGTATAGAACTGGTAGTCCTTCATTCTCAAGAATGCTTATAAGAGCATAAAGCATATTCTGGTACTGCCTCTCATTGAGTTCCCCAGTCTGCATGTGCTTTTGAGCAACCTTAAGTGGGAAAGATGCAGTGTTTGAGATTGCACCAGCTGCTAATCCAATAGGAAGAGTCATGGCAATCCCAACTTTCTCTTTTTTGAATGCCTTTTTGTATGCTTTTCGTAGACTATCGTAAGCAAACTAATTGGCTACTGCGTAAGGAATAATTCATATTAGACTTGGGGTTAGACCCCTGCAAAGTTCAGCAGAACCTTGCTTGGCTTAAAAGGTCGACCTTTAAGGCTAGCATAAGTGAAGCTAAGGCAATACGGAACTCTCGAGTAAAGATTCTACAAGGATACCTTCCCTCTCATTCTAACAACAAGAACAAGAACAAAAACAAGAGCAACAAGAAGAAGAAGAAGAAGAAGAAGAAGAAGAATAATAATAATAATAATAATAATAATAATAATAATAATAATAATAA
>JAOTAY010000006.1:5798812-5811023 GCA_025629805.1 Erythroxylum baracoense
AAGTTATTAAGGAAAAATCAAAAGTTTATCTAGAGTGATGAATGTCAGAAGAGCTTTGAGGAGCTTAAGCACAGATTGACAAGTGCTCCAATTTTGACCTTGACCATAGGAGATAAGGGCTATATAGTTTATAGTGATGCTTCAAGAAAGGGTTTGGTTTGTGTGTTGATGCAAGGAGACAAGGTAATAGCTTATGCCTCACGGTAGCTAAAGCCTTATGAATTTAATTACCCGACCCATGATTTAGAATTAGCAGCAATAATTTTTGCCTTGAAATTTTGGAGACATTATCTATATTGAGTTCAGACGAGGATTTTTACAGATCATAAAAGTTTCAAGTACTTATTGAGCTAGAAAGAGTTGAATTTGAGACAGAGAAGGTGGTTAGAGTTGCTTAAATTTAAGACAGAGAAGGTGGATAGAGTTGCTTGAATTTAAGACAGAGAAGGTGGTTAGAGTTGCTTAAGGATTATGACTTATTGATTGAATACCATCCAGGCAAGGCAATTGTAGTGGCTGATGCCTTGAGTAAGAAATCCTCCATAACCCATGTTTAGACAATTTATCTGCCAATGTTAGAAGAGATGGCTAAGCTTAGAATAAGCTTGAAATAGGAGGAACCTGATTATATCATTGCTAATTTTAGAGTGAGACCAATACTTAGAGAGAAAGTTAAAGAGTTACTAGAACAAGATGCATATTTGAACAAGGTTTGCGAAGAAATTAAGAATGCCAAGCAATCTGAAGTGGAAGTGAGGGATGATGGACTTATGGTTGTAGGCAATAGACTTTATATTCTGAATGTCAAGGAACTAAAAGATGAGATACTCGAAGAGGCACACAATGCGCCTTATGCCATGCATCCAGGTAGCACCAGGAAGTATAGAGATTTGAAGGAGCATTTCTGGTGGAGAGGCATGAAGAAGGATGTAGCAGAATATGCAAGCAAGTGTCTAGTGTGTCAATAAGTCAAGGCTGAACACCAGGTACCTTCAGGCAAGTTAAGGCCATTGTCTATTCCTAAATGGAAGTGGCAAAGGATAACTATGGATTTTCTGATGGGTTTGCCTAAAACCAGTAGGAAGCATGATGTCTTATGGGTTATTGTCAACCATTTGACAAAGTCAGCCCATTTTCTCGCAATTAAATAGACTGATTCTTTACATGTGCTAGCAAAGAAGTATATTGATGAGATAGTGAGACTACATAGGATTCCAGACTCTATGGTTTCTGATAGAGATCCTCAGTTTACTTTGAGATTTTGGCAAAGTATACAAGAAGCTCTAGGGACCAAGTTAAATTTTAGCATTGCTTTCCATCCCCAAATAGATGGTCAATCTGAGAGGACCATTCGAACCCTTGAAGGAATGCTCAGGGCATGTGTGATGGATTTCAAAGGTGCTTGGGACGAGCACTTGCCATTGGTTGAATTTGCTTACAATAATTCGTACCACTCGAGCATTCAGATGGCTCCTTGTGAAGCACTGTATGGAAGAAGATGTAGAACTCCTATACGCTGGGATGAAGAAGGAAAAAGGAAATTAATAAGACTAGAGTTACTCCAGATGATAGTTGACATGGTCAATCTAATTAAGCAACGGGTTAAAGCGGCTCAAAGTCTTTCTTAAGACATCTCCTTGGAAAGGAGTCATGAGGTTTGGCAAGAAGGGCAAATTGAGCTTAAGATACGTTGGTCCTTACGAGATTGTTGAGAGGATTAGACCACTAGCCTATAGATTGGCACTGCCACCAGAATTGTCACAAATACATAATGTCTTTCATATTTCCATATTAAGGAGGCATAGATCAGATCCCTCCCTTATCATTCAGACCACTAAGGTTCAGTTGAGAGATGATATGACTTATGAGGAGACTCCAGTGGAGATTATGGATACTAAGGAAAAGGTCCTCAGGAACAAGATAGTTCAATTAGTTAAAGTCCTGTGGAAGCACCATTCTAAGGAAGAGGCCACGTGGGAGCCCTTGGAGGCCATAAAGGAGAAGTCATTACCTCTTCAATGACTCGGGTAAGAATTTCGAGGACGAAATTCCTTTAAAAGGGGGAGAAATGTTAGCCCTCAAATTTTTTGTTGTTAAGTTAAGCATGATTTAAATGAATTATGAGGTCATGATAGAATTATTATTGGAGTTTAATTATTTATTTCAGTGTTAATAGGGTTTTATTTTACTGGTTAGTTAGATTAAAGTAGTAGAAATGTATTGAGGGCAATTGTGCCATGTCACTTAAGTATAAAAGCCATGAAGCATTAAAGGAAGGGTAAAATGGACATTTAGCACTCATTAAGGATAGAATTGGAAGAGGGAAAATGTTGTCTTGTTTATTAAAGGAAGAAAAATGTGAATGAAAGGTGAGAATGGAGAGAAAAACATGAAAAAGAAAGAAAGGAGAGAGGGTTTCGTTCATGAGAGAAAAGAAAGAAGACAAAGATTACGTTTCATCTTTTCTTAGTTTTCAAAGTGATTTTGAGGTTATTTAAGAAGAGAAAAAGAAAGAGGAAGAGAAGAGCTTCCATTTGAGCCAAACATCTCTTTGTTTGGTAAAGATTTAAGGTAAGCCTATTTTTAGTCCTTTGGATTTTTGGAAGGATTTTGGTTCATGAAGCTTAAGTATTATAGAATCAATTTTTAGTGAATATGCTTTTTGGGTTCTCAATTTGTATTCATATTAAATTGAAATTTGGCCAATGTTAAAGGGAATCAAGAGAGGCAAGAGGAGCAAGAGAAGGGGCATTTTTAAGCAAGGAATTCAAGTGAGTTACATGTTTATAGTTGAGTCAATGAGCCATAAGTATTTTTCCAAATCAATAGAGTTAAATGATTTCAATTGCTTTATAAATGTGTCATTTATTGCTTCTTAAATTATTTAAGTAAGTGTATATGTTTGGTACATGAATCTCGTTAATGATTTATGAAATGATGATAGAAAATGTATTTGAAATATATAATGCTTATGGAAATTATGTTTCCGAAATGTGCCTTTTGTGTAATATGTTTACAAGTCATAAAATTCATGTTTGTGTGGGTTTGTCGTACTCCATCATGTTATGTCACGTGCACATTGACCATGTTAAAGGGTTCTCCCGCCTACCTACTAGTGGCATGGAGCTCCATCATGGACTCCCCCATGTTTATTGGAGATTCGCAAGAACTCTCTCATGTTTATCGGAGCTTCGCAAGAACTCCCTTATGCATATGGACTACCCAAACCATTATGAGTGCTTAAGTTGTTTATGATTTGTGGACAAGTTTGATAAATACATGACTTATTTTGTTTATGAATTGTTTGACAAGCTTGAGAATTTAAGAAATACGTGTTTTATGGATTCAATGCAATTTACTATGGCATTGAATATTTTCAATGGTTTTGCTTGTTTCTCCACTATAAACTTGTTACCAATGAGCTTTTTAGCTCACCACCCATTCCTCCCCATCTCCAGGTGACGATCAAGAGATCGAGTGATAGAGAGTCAAGGCATCACTCCAAGTTTGCATATTTTTTTTGTATTTAAATTAGTATAGGAAAACTCAACGCTTTAGCCACATTTCAAGTAACACTTGTTCATGTATATTTTGCATTTTTGGCTTATAAGACCAATGATGTATTTGGGTTTTGAAATGCCCATTAAAGCTTTGTAAAACTCTTTTCTTTTGATGTTAATGAAATATATTTATGTTTATTTATAACTTTCCAAGTTTTCGTATTGCATTTTCAAGTATTCATAGGGGTAAAATCTGTGTTCTGACTTCAAAGAAAAAACTGTATTAATCTAGGCTGATTTGGACAAAGTTGTCTCTTGGAAGTTGTAGTTTATCCTCTTAGCTTTCCAATGATATAAAGATTGTAATTTTTGGATATTGGAGTTGAGAGATGCTTTTTACAAGTTAGTGATGCTGCACAGGGTAAATGTTAGACACTTTAAGGCCCTTTTCTAACTTGATCTAACAGAAAAGGAGTACTATGGTGTCTTGAATGGGAAGAATTAGTGTGATAAGTTAGAGATGAAATGAAGGTGATAAAGGGAGTTGAACATGTGCAGATATTATGGTGAATGTACATGAGTTTGAATGTTATGTTTTTGGATTAATGACCAAACATAGATTATGATTTGGTTGTAAATGATATTGAGCTTAAATGGAAGCGGGAATGAAGGGAAATGACGAGGAAAATAAGTTAGAAATGATAGACATGCATAAGACGTGTCATAGGTAACTTGTAGGAGTTAGAAATATGGATATTGACCTGTAAATGTTCATTGGGTGGACTTGATGTCCATTGGGCGAACCTTCTCGGGAATTCCAATTTTCCAACTTAGTTCATGTCCGTTTGGAGGGACATATGTCCACTAAGGGGACATTCTCGGTATAGTTATATAAACGTGCAATTTTGACCCTCTAAACGGTAAAATCTCTCTTTAGAGTCTTCATGAAAGTTGCAGAACTAGAAGTCCTCTTTGAAACTGTATTTGAATGACCTTAATCCGACATCCCTGGTGAAAGTTATGCGTATTGTCCCAAATTATGTATATATATATATATATATATATATATATATATATATATTATGGACTTATCAATGCTTTCTTATGATACATTTAGGCTTGAATGGAACTTGAAATGTACTTAGTATGATGTGGAAATAAGAGATAAAATGAGTGATATGTTTAGGGTGATGATTGAGGATATAAACATAAGAATGGATTGTCGTATATCAAGTGCTCAATTATGGAATTTGGGATGTTATAAGAATAAAGATGAACTTATGATGGCTAATAAGATTCCATTACAAGAACCCTACAGAGTGAGGTACTCACTTTTTACTCACGGGTTAGACTCAAAAATGGGGTTTAACAGAATAGACATGATATGAGAAATTTACTTGGAACATTATTTATATGTCTATGGAATTCTCATTGTGATGATTGTGTAAGTGGTCCTTTGACTTGAGGTCACCAAAGTTATCTTGTATAGGGATCGCTATGTTTTTTATACTACTTATGACCTATTTAATCATAGGTTGTTCAATCGGTAGTCATTGGATGTAGCATGAATTTTATGGAGATAGTTGTGTGATCAAGATATGATTCATCATCTTAAAGTAATTAGGGAAAATGTTTCGTTGTTTTCGATTAGTATTGATTCAGGAAATCCTTAGCCAAGGTAGAATGACATTTTATAAATAATTTACAAATATCATTAATTGAATCAATAGCTAATGGCAGAGAACTACTATGATTGGACTCAAAATAGAGTAGACATTAATTTATGCTTTATGTCTAATCGGAACATTGTATGACAAAAAGATTGAATTATATGGAAAAAACATGTACGAAAAGGTTAGTCAAAACTACTTTGACATTCTTAAATATTTGAGTGGTCATGATGCGTTGCTAGATGCCAATCTTAATCTATGATTATAAATCATTTAATTAGAGAATTAATGATAATTTAAAAGAAGTTTTAGTTTATCTAATTCTAATTATGAATTAGAATTATAATTTATAATCATTGCCAACATATTTAGGAACCTAATAGGTCTCAAATATAGACTGGGATGAAGAGAACAAAGTTAATTTAATTAAGTCAGACTTGATTATAAAATTTAAGAAATTTAATGATTAAATATGAGATATTTAATAAATAAGGATCAATATGTGATATTAAATCTTACATGAGCATAATTGGCATTTAATTAGAATTATTTGTAATTCTAATTAAGTTTAATTGAAATTAGAATTTAATTTCAATCAAATTACTAAAATGTCCAAAGCTTATTATAAATAGGCTTAAGCTCTATGGAGCTAGCACTTCTTTCTTAACCCTCTCTGTAAGAGTTACAGAGTTCTCTTAACTTGTTTTGTGGATACCGTTAGAGGTCGGACACTTATGCGGCTACGGTGGTTGCGAAGGACCAATTTTGGGAACAGTTATAGGGATTCGACAAGACAAAGATTTGTTTCGGAATAAGGTACAAATTAAGTTTTCTCTTTATTATGATTGGTGTTAATCATTTTATAGAATTAAAGAGATCTTGGTTTTCGAAAAATCAAAGGTTGCGAGAAAGTTTTGTAATTATTCCACTGCGGTCAAGATTGGATCCTGACACGATTTCCCAACACTATCTCCACGTCTCATTTATCATTACCTCAAACTTTAATTATCCTTAAATCTTATCACTGTTGGTTAACTATATGAAATGGGTCTTAAGTTACAATTTTCAAGTCATGGTAGTACTGTGCAATGTTGGGATAACGACCCCTACTTTGTGTAGGTTTTTTTCTTTCCTTATTTGATATTATTTCAAATTCCTACTTTGTGTAGGATTTACCCTAGGGTTATACTACTATATAAACACCCCTTGGGGGTCCCCAAGGGGTCATTTGAAATATAATATTGGTGTATTCTTCATTAATTCTAGGATTTGTGTGAGAGAGAAAAACACTTGTAATTTTTCTCTATTGACATAGTGTATATTTTCGGGCTCTCTTTGTCCCGTAGGTTTCTCTCGACACTTGAGTTTTCCACATAAAAGTTATGTATCCTTTGACTATTTTTCCTTATTTACTTGATTGATTTTATTGCTTCCGCAACTACTAGCACAATAAACTGGTATCAGAAAGAGGTTTGTTTCAATCAATCAAGTCTTGTCTTCATGCCTCCTTTAACCAAATTCGACATTGATAAGTTCAACGAAAAAATCATTTTTGCTATTTAGAAGGTACAGATGCAAGTCGTTCTCACACATCATGGATTGAAGAAAGCTTTGTCTGGCAGGACAAAGAAACCTACCAATATGTCAGACAAGGATTGGGAAGAGTTAGACGAAAAAGCCTTGTCCACTATTCAGTTATGCTTAATGAGTGAAGTGCTCCGGATCTATGAGACTACCGCTGCAGGACTCTGGTTGAAATTAGAGTCCCTTTACATGATGAAGAGTCTGGCTAACAAACTTCATCTTAAAGAACGTTTATTTAAGCTCAAAATGTCCAAAAGTACACCCGTCCTATCTCATCTTGACGAATTTAATTCTATTATTATTGATTTTGAAAACCTTGATGTTAAAATTGACGATGAGGATGAAGCAGTGCTTGTTGTTATTTCACTACCTCATTCATATGAGCACTTTAAAGAAATCATGCTTTATGGAAATCGTGAAATTCTTTCTTTAAAAAAAGTTAAATCTGCTTTGTTGTCTAAAGAAAAGTTTGATGCTTTTATTGAAAAGGAGGCTGAGGGTTTAACAGTCAGAGGTAAAGTAAGAGCCATAAGAAGTTAGATCTAAGTCTAGAGGTAGAGATGTCAATATTACATGTAAATATTGCAAGAAAATTGGATAAAAGGTCTCAGACTATTATAAATCGAAAAATAAATTCAAAAAAGAAGGTAAAAATTAGGGTAATCAATCTGATTCTACCCTCGAGGCTGTTGTAGTAGATTATAATTTAGGAAGTGATGTTCTTTTGGTTATTTAAGGTAAACAATGATCCAAAGATGAAGGATCTCCGGTTGTACTTTTTATATTTGTACTCATCGGATTGGTTTGCCACTTACAAAACTTTTAAAGGTGTCGTCCTTATGGGTAATAATGCATAGTGTGATGTGGTGGAGAAAAGGTACAATCAATATTTAAACTCATGATGGTATTGTTAAAACCCTCTCTAATGTTCATCACGTTCCTGATTTAAAACACAATCTTATTTCACTTGGAACACTTGAGTCTCTTAGGTGTAGGTACTCCTCTAAAGGTGGAGTCATGAAGATGTCCTGAGGTAATCTTGTAATCCTTAAAGAGAAAAGACATGGTACTCTTTATGTGTTGCAGGGCTTTATTGTTGTTGGTATTGCTGATATTGCCTCATCTAAGTCTCACCAAGATGCCACCAAGATGTGGCATTATTGCCTAGGCCATATGGGTGAGAAAGGTATGCAAATCTTGTGTGAGAGGGGACTATTGAGCTAGAGTTTAGGTAATATCGAGTTTTGTGAACATTGTGTCTTTAATAAATAAACTAGAGTTAGTTTCTCTTCCCCAGGGATTCATAGGACCAATGGTACTCTAGATTATATTCATTCTGATCTATAGGGTTCCTCTCGCGTTGCTTCTTGAGCCCAAGCCTTCAAGACTTCTACTCTACATAGTTTCTTACTTTATGTAGGTTTTTCTCTTTCCTTATTTGATACTATTTCAAATTCCTACTCTGTGTATAATTCCTACCATAGGGTTATACTACTATATAAACACCCCTGGGGGTCCTTTGAAATATAATATTGGTGTACTCTTCATTAGTCCTAGGGTTTGTGAGAGAGAGAACAACACTTGTAATTTTTGTCTATTAATATAGTGCATATTTTCGGGCTCTCTTCGCCCTGTGGGTTTTTCTACTAACACTTAGGTTTCTCTTATAAAAATTATGTGTCCTTCTACTATTTTCCTTATTTTCTTGATTGATTCCATTGCTTTCACAACTACTAGCACAACATGCAGAATCCACAAAACAGATAAATTCTTAGGACTAAATGTAAGGTTGGAAGACATTTTTAGCTCATTTATCTTTTCCTTCCTTCTAAGAACTTCACTACTGCCATCACCTCTAATACCTAACACTCTCATCTTGGGCACTTCTCTAGCTCTAGATAGGTCATTTTTTTACTAGTGGATGTTTGTGTTCTAGTAGACAAACAAATTTTGATTGTGTTTCTTGCCAATTAGCTAAACATCATACTCTACCTTTTCCTATCAATGACTCTACTCTTCTGTACCTTTTGACTTAGTCCACTCTAATATTTAAAGACCTGCCCCTACCGCTACTATAAGTGGATCACTATTGATGACTTCTTGTTTTACTTGTATTTATCTTATGTATATTATAAATGAGTTATTCTCTATTTATTATAAATTTTCCACCATAGTTAAAACTCAGT
This sequence comes from Erythroxylum baracoense, assembly GCA_025629805.1. Classification (NCBI taxonomy): domain Eukaryota; kingdom Viridiplantae; phylum Streptophyta; class Magnoliopsida; order Malpighiales; family Erythroxylaceae; genus Erythroxylum; species Erythroxylum baracoense. Next base: position 5,807,753 of record JAOTAY010000006.1, read on the forward strand.
TTTCTTGTCAAACTAAGAATTTTGTACTGAAAATGTTACGAAATATAAAGATCAATGTTTATCTAATTTATTTTCCCAATATGGAACTCTTGTTTAATGTTTTTATCTTAATACTTCACAACAAAATAGACATGTAAAATGTAAACATAGACACATCTTAGACATTATTCATGCTCTCCTTATTTCTTCCTCTTGCCCCGAAACCTTCTGAGGGGAAGCTGCATTGACAACTGTGTGTACTATAAATAGAGCCTCTTCTCCTGTCATATGTAATCTTTCTCTGTATGAACATCTTTATTGTCAAGCTCTAAACTATCACACTCTTAAAGTCTTTGGTTGCGCCTGTTTTATTCTTCTTTAGCCCTATGAACGTACCAAGTCAAAACTAAGAACTCAGTTATGTTATTTCTTGAGGTATTGAATTGAACACAAATGATATTGTTATTAGGATCATATTTCCAAAGAAATTCGAGTATCTTATCATGTTACTTTTTAAAAACACAAAATGATCTTGTCTATATCCAAATTTTGAATCCACTCTTCACATTCTATTTTTATAGACTCTTTTATTAATTTGTTTCTTAATGATTTTATTGTAGGTCTTTCATCTTCTGAAGGAAGTCTCCAACCTCCTCCTGCCTTAGTCTTTAAATCTACTTTAACTAAGAAATTGTTAATTCCTCTCCTCCACCCATTACACCTCAACCATTACCTCTTCATTAATTAACTCGAGCTAGTCAACAATATTTTTATGAGGATCCTATTTCCAAATGAATTCGAGTGTCTTGTCACATTACTTTCTAAAAACATAAAATGATCTTTTCCATATCTAAATTTCAAATATACTCCTCACTTTTTTTATAGACCCTTTTCTCAATTTTTTTCTAAATTATTTTACTATAAGTCTTTCATCTTCTGAAGGAAGTCTCTAACCTACTACCTCATTCTTTGAATCGACTTCAACTCAAAAATTGCTAATTCCTCTTTGCCACCCATAACACCTCAACCATTACCTTTTTATTGATTAACTCGATTCAGTCATCTTAATCACTTTTCGTGATTACCATTGTTATTATACTCGTGTTTCTCTTTATGAACCCTGTATATATCATAAGGCTAATGCGGATCCTTTCTGGTAGAAAGTAATAGCAGAAGAACTTTATACCTTATCTAGGACCCAAACATGGGATATAGTTGAATTACCTCTAGAAAAATTTGCAAAATAGGTCTAAATGGGTCTATAAATTCAAAACTAGAGCACATGGTACTATCAGTTGATACAAAGTCAGGCTTGTAACAAAGGATTCATACAAGAATATGTCATTGATTATGAAGAAATATTTTCTCTTGTTGCTCATCGCACTTTGATGTGTATCCTCATAACTATTACTTTAGCTAAACAATGGCTATTTTTCTGTATGGATGTCAAAAATGCTTTTTTGAATGGAGATCTCACTAAAGAGGGATATATGCAACCTTCACCTAGCTATGATTATCAACCGAGTAAAGTACATCATCTTTGTAAGGCCTTAAATGGTTTAAAATAGGCTCGACTTGGCTTACCAAGTTCAACTCTACAATATCTCAATTTGGCTTCTACTCTAACTCTTATGATCATGCTTTATTCATTTGCAAGACTATCAAATCATTATAGGAGACCATTTACAAGGCATTTAGGATCTTAAGACCCTTCTTAAGCATCAGTTTCAAATGAGAGATTTAAGTTTTCTGAGTTATTTCCCAGGCCTCAAAGTCAATTCTAACTTCTCTAGGTATTATTTATCTCAAGTCAAGTAGATGCTCTTAAACTTATTTGTCGTGTAGGATCTACTAATGATAAAACTTCTAGAACTCTAATTGAGATAAATGCTCATTTTAGAGCTATTGATGGTAATACTCTAGTTAATCCTACTTTTTATCTTCAACTAATGGGAAGTCTTGTTAACCTTATTGTCACTCATCCTGATATAGCATAAGGAGTTTATAAAACTCACTTTGCAAGCATCCTTTAGATTCCTTTTTATGTCAATAGTACTTTGTTACATGCTCTCCATTTCTCAAGTGGTTGCACTCTTGAATTAAAATTTTATTCTTACACGGACTGAGCTAGAGATCCCACAAACAAACACTCCACCACAGGCTACTACTTTTTCCTTAGAACCTCCCTAATTTTCTAGTTTAGCAAAAAGAAAACTGTAGTTTCTTGATCATACACTGAAGCCAAATATCAAGCTCTCGTGGATACTACTTCTAGACTCTTCTTGCTAAGGTGGCTTCTCCAAGATATGGGTGCCTTTTACTCTTTAACTACTCTTCTCCATTGTGATAATCAGAGTGTTATCTAAATAAGCCCACAATTATGTGTTCTATGAGCGCATTAAGTATATTGATAATGATTGTCAATTTATGCGCCATCATATCCTTCAAGGCTACTAAATCTCATTTTCTTCATCTCTCAAGATCGGATTATTGATATAGTTACCAAAGCTTGTACATCTCAACGATTTCATGATCTAATTTCCAAACTCTATATGGCAAATTTTTTACCAACTAAGTTTGAGGGGAGGTATTAATGTATGTTGATTTGTTATTTCTATACAAATATTGATATATTCGTAAGTGCACGACATAGCTGTAGCTAACATAGGTAAGTACGGGTTGATCCTATAAAGACAGTAAGTATTAGTAATTACCCTTCTCTTATTATCTAGCCTACGAATTGGATGTTCGTTTTTTAATAAAAAATAAAACTTAAACTAATAAACTAAAATTGGAAACAATAATGAGCGTAGATGACAAAGGAAATTACTTATAAAAATCAATATCAAAGATTAGTGTCTAGGTGATGAATCTCCCTAAAAATTAGTAAATAATTAAAATTTTATCACACAATTATTTTATTGATTATTTGACTGTGAAAATTTCATTCTTATGTTAATAACTCTCTCGAGACTACTAACAATTAATCAATCGGTTGACTAATAGAAATATTTCTAGTTTAGGATTGCATGAATAATTTATGAATTTTACCATTAAGTTTGACCCTAATCCATAAGATTTATGTCGACCTATCTCTAAGTTTGCAATCAACTCCTTTCAATTATGATAAATCTATTCATACAAAAGGACTTCTCAATCACAATCATATGAAATCAAATCATGCACTAATATTCTAGATATATTAAAACAAGAATTGTAACATCCCCTCACTTATGGGAAGGGTATATTGGTAATTTGGAACGGGTTAGGAGTGTTTAAAGTGCATTGACAT
>JAOTAY010000006.1:5817178-5832636 GCA_025629805.1 Erythroxylum baracoense
TGAGCAGGAGAAAGAAAATAATTTGAGAGAGAAGGGAGAGAGAATCGTCTGAGAGAGGGGGTTTATGAGAGAGAAAATTCTGCCAGCAAATATATGTACATGTGAATGAATTATACGCGTCGGATCAAATGGACGAACGGGATGGATTTCGTGTTCGTCCATCCCGTTCACCCTTAGTAAGTATACTTAAAAAAGCGCAGCAGTACTTCTGCAAATAAAAATAAGATGTTATTTACTCTTATTCTTAACACGACGATTCCGCATCTTACAGATAGGAATGCATTATGAATGGGATATGTACCTTGTCATAATTGCCGGTAAGCATGTCCATATACATGTGATTTGAGGCAATTATAATATGTCTCGACTGACAGTGACTTGGTTGGCATATTTTCTTTTCACATTTAACGAGGAAGTATTCACACAAACAACGTTTAAGTTTTATTTTGAAATTGTTTATGATATTATTTTTTATTAAATTAAAATTGAAATAATTAAATTTTTATAAAAAATGCTTATTATTACATTAATTTATTGTGGGTAGGGATTAGTACGAGTTAAAATTACATAAAACTTTAGGTTTAGTATAAAGTTCGAACAAATTTGAAATTTACGGTTTGAGTTCAAATTCGATCGAGCTTTAAAATAAAGGTTCGTAATTTAAATTGGATCTAATTTAGATGATCTAAACTTTAATTCGATTGAGTAAATTCAATTAAATTATTAAAAGATACAAGTACTGTTCCTAATTGTGCCTGATATTACCCAATCTATTTACACGCTATCCTTATCTTCCCTTTGTTGTCTGGAATCTCATCCAAACGGTCAATAACAGCCGAAAAAGGAGACCTAAACAAGAAAATAACTTATGTAGAATCTCCTACTCCAGTGAGTCCGCTAGAGATACAATGCCCAATGAAGACAGTGGAATCCATAAGTAGAATCTTTTCAGTGATGTTCTGTTTTTGCATGGATTTGGAGAATAGAGAATACAATAGAAACTACACAAGTGGCGCTATACTTGGAAAAACTGACACCACACAAATTACACACGGTATTTTTAAATCATGGGACAGGGACGGTTTGGTCGCTTATTCCGTGTGGTAAATGGACATCACTCGATTCACATTGCGTGCCACGTGGCGGATCCATCGCCGTCTCTCTTGAATCCACAGCGTGGCATTCCGTTCCCATTAATCAATCTTAAATAGTACTAATTTGCGTGTATTATCTACCACCTTCTTTGCTATGATTCAAAGATACAGAAATTTAATTAAACGACAAAAAAGGCAAATACATAAATATATAATATTTTTTTCCGTAACTGTTAGTAAATTTGAATTTATTATTATTATTGAAAAACTAAACCCAGTTCTCTTTTCAAAAAGATTAGAAGGTATAGTTTGATCCATATGTAACCTTGAAGCAAAAACCCAGAGGGTGAATGGCGTGGAAGCAATCAACGGGAAAGATCACTTAATCGTGCTTTGACGCGTCGTTTCACTTTCTCTTCCTCTGCATTCGGTTTCTGCTTCAATGCCTTGGTTTTGGTTTTCATAGGCTTGTGAATAGGTTCTGTTTATTTCTCTTTTTGTTTCTTTTAACTATATACTCAAATGCGTTTTTTTTATTTTTGCCAGGGTTATAATTATATTGTTGTTTTTCGTTTCTGGATGACTTCGGATTTTATTTTCTCAAAACTTGTGGTTCTTTTTTCGATTGTGATATCTTAAACATTGAATTCTGTGATAAAGTTGATGGTTTCAGTTTCAATTGAAGAATTTAGTTCATATGTCGCCATGGATATAATATTTAAATTGTGATATGAGCATTTATAATTAAATGTTTATTTATCATGAACTGCTTGGTGGCTCCTAGAATTTCAAAACATTGAAATTTGGGTTTCCAGTGACAGTTATAGTGAAAATTGCTTTCATCAAGGATGTGGAGTTGCTTGCTCAATGAATTGTTTGACGGTTTGTGTTGTGTGTCGATAAAGATTGTTCCTTTCTTTTTCCCACAAAATCTGGTGATTTCCTGTTTTCTGAAGTTTAAAATGGAGAGGAGAGAAAAGGATGAGAAGGTTTTTATATATAATTGTCTGTTGTTATGTTAGAAACTGCCCAATTTGGGTTGTTTCGAATTTCTTTACTTGCCATTGGTTTTGGGGCAGTTGAAAGGAGTAAAAGTTGGTGAGCAATATGTTTCTGTTTTATTACTTAGAATTTCTTGTTTGAAACCATTTCAAATGCAACATTTATTTTCATAAAAGGCTTATGTGTTCCTTTATGTGTTGATCTTCAATTCTAATCTTGAAATTTCTGTTGTTTACAGATATAAGTGTAGACACAGATGGAAGTTGGTGCTCTTTTAACTTCAGCTGGTATAAACATAGCTTTGTGTGCGGTGCTCTTTTCCTTGTATTCCATACTGAGAAAGCAACCAAGCAATAAGATTGTGTATTTTGGCCGGAGGCTTGCTTCTGTATGCTTGAGATCGGATGATCATTTCTTTCTGGAAAGATTTGTGCCTTCACCAAGTTGGCTGTTGAGAGCCTGGGAAACAAGTGAAGATGAGATATTGGCTATTGGTGGCTTGGATGCTGTGGTTTTTCAAAGGCTTCTCATTTTCAGGTGGGTAAAACCTGCCTGCATGAATTGATAATTCCATCTCTGGTATGTCCTTCTTGGTTGAGGACTAAGCTTTGCTTTTGATGGTTGTATTCCTGTTGACTGCATTTTACTGCTCAAAGGTACAACACTAGCTGATTTTGTTGAAGATTAGTGTTTTGACTTGAATGCCAGTTCAAGAGGTGTGTCAGAAATTTAAAATTTTTTTGGTGGCAATATTGACTCTTTAACGAGTTTGATTTCTGTTGAGACGAGCCTTTATAGGTTGTTAGATTATCAATACCGATTTGTTTTATGGTTAGGAAGCTCATCATTTTGTTTTGATTATATTGTTAGGCCTGCAGTAAAGCTGAGTTCATGATTGAAAAAGGGCCACCTGATGTTTCTAATGCATTAAGTTTCTTTCTGTCAATTCATTTTAGTGGTTAATACTTGAGCAATAATGGATTCGTGTATTTATTATTCTATGTGAGTAATAACAGCTACTGCTTCTTTTTCCTCTGCAGTATACGAGCTTTCTCCATAGTTGCCATCGTTTGCATATTTGTGGTGCTTCCAGTAAATTATTATGGCAAAGATATGCAGCACAAGAATATACCTTCAGAATCGCTGGAAGTATTTTCAATTGAGAATGTAAAATCAAATTCTAGATGGTAAGTTTTTCTTTTAAATAATTCTTTTGTATTCATGAAGCTGTTATAAAAATTAATCCATCTTGTTATTGGGTACTGTCTTACAGTTGGATCTGTTCAAACCTCTTTATGGATTATGAAGTGCTTTTATGTATCATTGCTCAAGTCTCCAATTGTGTTGCCTGGGTGGTGTTAGGAATATTTTAGCCCTTCTTCTTTTCCTTATGTTTTTTTTCTTCATATCTTGTTCTTTTCCAAAAGAAGTATCTTTATGAAATCTAGCAAAATGAACCACTAACGGAATCAGAAAGAAAATTGTTGAATTTGATGCTATAGAAAGTTTATGGATTGCTGTTTCTGTAATTATTATCTGAAGGGACTTACATTATCCTTATTCACTGAATCTGGTGACTGACATCGTCTTCTCTCTATTTATTTTGGTTGCTTTAATCTCCTCAGGCTTTGGACCCATTGTTTTGCATTGTACATCATGTCAATTGCAGCTTGTGGTCTGCTTTACGTTGTAAGGATGCAAAACTATATTCTCTTTCTTCTGCACTTGTTCCCAGCAGGTATACAAGCATGGTAATTTAGCCTTATGACTCTTAAATGCAGGAGTATAAACGCATCACTAAGATGAGGCTGGCACATGTAACCCGATCTCCCCCAAATCCAAGTCATTTTACAGTTCTTATTCGTTCAATTCCATGGTCTCCAGGGCAATCATACAGTGATTCAGTGAAAAGATTCTTTACTGATTATTATGGATCAGATTATTTGTCACACCAGATGGTATATGAATGCAGTATTCTCCATAAATTAATGGTGCGCATCTTTCTCCATTGATTTCCATGTTGGCGTCATTTACTGCAAATTCAATGTTTCAGTATGTAAAATATCTTGTTTGATTTTTACTTTTTCCAATGTATTTCCCAACAATATAGCTGCTAAATAATGGATTCTTTTGTGTTCGCTATTCTCTAAATGGGTTTGTACACAAGTTATGATGTACAAAAACATATCAAGATAAAAGTTATATGTCACACTTTAATTGATAATGCAATGTGTTATGTAACTACCCAACAATTTTTAACTTATTGGTGGTATTTTGAAGATCTTAACTGTAGTAGTGAACACAGTGAGTGCTTACTGCTGTAAATTGATGTTTTCCAAGCCTTTCGTTTCTGTGCCCCCCTAATTTAAACTTAAGTGAACAACATCATGCTTTTTATCATATCCCATGAAGTTTTCTGTTTTAACATTTTTTGGGGCTTGATTTCCTTGCAGAGGGATGCAGAAAAGGTTTGTCATTTGATTAAGGTTGGTCCTATGGATGGGTCTGATCCAGGGCCATGTTGTTTCTGTGCCTCAAGTACAACTTCTTTCAAAATTCTTTCTAGTGAATCTGGAAGTGTTGGCGATGGCATCAGCTTTACTGATTTGAATCTGGCTTCGCAAGAAAATGTAAAAATCTTGAAACAAACAAGTTGATTCATTATGTTTATTGCTTTTTAATTCTCATGCTACTTCTCCCTCTCATGTTTCATGTGCAGTCTGATTCTCAGTTTGTGTCTTTTATGCAAAACCTCTAAGTTTTAACAAATGCAGTTAATAGTTTTTAAGTAGTTTCTATGGATATGCTATTTTACTGTGTATCTGAATTGTTCTTTGTTATGATACAGGAGTCATGTGCAGTCTGATTCTCAGTTTGTGTCTTTTATGCAAGACCTCTAAGTTTTAACAAATGCAGTAATAGTTTTTAAGTAGTTTCTATGGATATGCTATTTTACTGTGTACCTGAATTGTTCTTCGTTATGATACAGGAGTGTCCTTCAGCTTTTGTGTTCTTCAAAACTCGTTATGCTGCTGTGGTTGCCACACAGATGCTTCAGACAGCAAATCCTATGTTGTGGGTAACGCAAACGGCCCCAGAACCACAAGATATTTTATGGTCAAATCTGTCCATACCATATAGACAGATGTGGCTCCGTAAGATAGCAACAATTTTGGCATCTGCAGTGTTCATGTTTATATTTCTTGTTCCTGTCACATTTGTACAGGGCCTGACTCAACTAGACAAATTATCTCGCACCTTTCCGTTTTTGAAAGGAATATTGAAAAAGTAAGTGTTATCTCATCATCAAATTAATACTTTCATTCTTTTGGTCTTAATGTCGTGTTTTGATCCTTGTGGCATTTTTGTGCATGCAGTTTCTGTGTAACTTAAAATTCGTAACGGCAATGTTACTTCAAATGCATAGGTGGTTTGTGATCATCCATAATTTATGTCTGTTATTGCTCTTGGCGGATCTTGCATATTGGTTTTGTTAGTGTCAAAAGGATGACTTAACTAAATGATCTTCACCTCTATATTCGGTTTTCTACTTTTGTTTTCAATTTTTAATTAATATGGTTGTTTCTTTTCTATGTTTGTTTTTAATTTTCGATCGATATACTTGATTTCACTTTTGTTTTTAGCTTTTGTTTTGGAATTCTTTCAATTTACATAACTTTTGAAAATCATCAGATATATTTTTAAAATCATTTATTGATAAATATTCTATAATAAGTAAGAGTTAATAGCAAGCTAAGATAAATTTATTATTAGTATTTATATTAGATGAAGTTAATTAATTAAATTTACTTTTTCTAATTAGAAATTAATTAGTAATATATGTTAATAAATTTTTAAATTAGATAAATTAATTAATGAGAGAATTTAATTAATGAAAATATGAGAAATAATTAGTAATTATTATTTGAAAATTATTATTATATTTTGTTCATAATTAACTTTGTTATTAGTTAAATCTAATAATAAATATTTTAAAATAGATTCAGATTAAGCTTACTCAATTGATCTATAAATTTAGTTATTAATTACTAATAAAACTATAAATTCTATATTAAAATTTGAGAAAATTATCTTATTTTTTTTGAAAAAAATCTTACATAATAGACAAACATTGAATTGAGAACTAATTTATTATTATAAACTACTAAAATATTATTGATCACTAGTACTAATATTTTATTGATAATTGATGAAAATGAATTAACATTACTTATTAAATATTATTTTACTTTTTGTTGTAACTAATGGTATTTAAATATGAGAAATCAGTCAAATAAAAGTATTTCAATAATTTTTATGTATTATATATAAAATGATGTACTTTAAATTTAACTATTGATAATTATATTAATTATCTTTTAGTTATTAATTAATGTGTTTATTATTCATAACAAAAGTATAACTACATTGATATGAACAATTAAACAATTCTTTTTTCAAGAAAAAAACAGTTAAACAATTTTTATTTTTTTCTCTAAGAAAAAAATCAAAATCATGAAACAGGAAAAAAAAAAGTGAAATTAAATGACTCCCAAGCGTCCAGCTTTATTATTGTGATGGATGCAATTTGTTAAAATATAATGGGTATGAAGAAATGAATAAATATCTGGAGACAATATATGCAGGGGTATGTACGTGCTATTTCTTGTAAAAATGGAATGACAAATCACAACATATATTTGTTGGCCTTTGTTTGAATTCAACGGTAATCAGTCGAGCTGATTCACAATCAAGTTATGGATCTGCACACAAAAATTTAAACTTTTTATTGTCATGTCAGGCTAACGTCCATTTTTTGGGTTATAAAAATTTGGAATTGTAGTTTACATAGTTTCCAATAGAGCAGAATGGAATTATCTAGCCCAATTAGTATGGTTCAGGGATTAGGTGAATTGAGTTTAGAATTCAAAGATATCGTACTTTGCTGATCTTGCTTGGTCAGACTTTTATTAGCATGGTATTAGAAAGATCATATCTAATTATTCATTTTAAGTTTTTCTTTCAATTCTTTTTGTTTAACATTCCACATTGATGTTTGTTATAAGTACTGAATGCAGATAATATTTAATTCATTCCTTAGTATATATATGTATGGCCGCCTCTATATCAGAACATCCCCATGCACAAAATTCCAATCACCACTGAGGGTGGCTCCAATTGATTAAACTGTGAAGTCCAATTCAGAAATCTGGTTGGACAGATGCACTCATGTTTGCTTGCAAACTTTGGGTTTAATGCAGGGAAATAATCAGCCATGTGGTAACTGGCTATCTGCCTAGTGTGATCCTGATGTTGTTTCTCTATACTGTTCCACCAATGATGATGCTACTCTCTTCGGTGGAGGGGCATGTTTCACGTAGCAGAAGGAAAAGGAGTGCATGTGTCAAAATCTTGTATTTCACTATCTGGAACGTTTTCTTTGTTAATGTTCTATCTGGATCTGTTATCAGTCAGTTGAGTCTCTTCACTAGTGTGAGGGACATACCTACCGAACTAGCCAAAGCAATTCCTTCTCAGGTGACAACCCATGATGAAAAAATGGCACATGATATATCATTTCCACTGATTATGCAACTCTACTCAAAATGCGGATGTATGCTTAACATTTGATTCTGTTCTGCGCATGTCGTCTTATAATTTTCGTGTTTAGTATTATCGAAGACAATACTGCCCTTTTATCTAGTTGTTTTTATTCTTCTTCTCAATTTTTTTTTTGTTATTGTGCCTCATTAAAGCAGAATTTATAGTTTAAGTGCATATGTTTGTTTTAAATTACTTGTAGGCTACCTTCTTCATGACTTACGCACTGACATCAGGATGGGCAAGTCTGGCCTGTGAAGTAATGCAACTTTTTCCTCTTCTCTGCAATCTGATAAAGAAATTTATTCTGCTAGACAGTGAAGATTCATCCTATTGGCTTATGACCTTTCCATATCACACAGAAGTTCCAAGGGTCTTACTTTTTGGTGTCATTGGCTTCACATGTGCAGTCATGGCACCATTGATATTACCCTTTTTGCTGTTTTATTTTGCAATGGCTTACCTTGTGTACCGAAATCAGGTAAAAATCTCTCCTATTAATGCTTGTGCTTATAATGCTATTTACGTTAGATATGTCGTTAAATTATGTAGATTAAATTTTCATGAAATTAGCTGGATTTTTCGTTAGATGTAGTATTCCTGCCAACAAGCAAGCTAAGTCTCCTAGAAGCTTTTGGATTGGAACTAACAGTTTTTCCTAGCTGACTGTCATTTTAATTTTCTTAATTAAGTTTCTAGACAAATTCTTGATTCGATTCGATTTTCATGATCATTGTCCTCCATTTCGTGCTTGAAACCAACATTGCAAAGACAAATTCTCTTTCTTCTTTTTTTTTTCTTTTTGTAAAATCTGTATTTAGAGTGAGGGTTAAAATGAAACAGAAGGAAGAAAGCTCAAAAAGAGCATCTTACTGAATCTCCTATTTTCTCGTTTCAAAATTACTTCATGAATAGATATTGTCTTTTTCGATAGGATGGAGTTAGTTTCTCAAAAGGTATAACTATAAATATCTGGTCTCTTTGCCAAATGAGGTTTCCGTCCTCCTCTCTTTGTTTTGTATTTAATGTATCAGAGTTTCAATATCTGGTCGACCTGAGGAACATTGTTTGTATGATGGATATGCTTAGCAACATTATGTATTTTTTCTCCTCTTCAGGTCGACTGAATCTTGTAAAGAATATTCTCTTTCTTTTGGTCTTGGTGTGGTGGGAATGGGGATAGTGGAAGATGTTATGGGTATTTAGAGAGGGGGAAAGAATTTAATGCATTTATTAACTTCTTGTTTTTCTTCTGTAGATTCTTAATGTCTATTTAAAGATATATGACAGCGGAGGGAAGTACTGGCCTATTGTGCACAACACAACAATCTTTTCATTGGTGTTGACACAAATCATAGCCCTTGGAGTTTTTGGGATTAAAAAATCACCAATTGCTTCTGGTTTCACTATTCCTTTGATTATTTCCACACTTCTGTTTAATGAGTATTGTAGGCAGCGTTTCCTCCCAGCTTTTAGGAAGAATGCTGCCCAGGTGACATTTACTCTCCAAGCTCACTCCGTCCCCCTCTCTCTCTGTGCGTCATGGTCCTGTTTCTGATAATATGTTTGCTCACAGGTGCTTATGGAGATGGATAGGCGTGATGAGGATTCTGGGGCGTTACGAGAGATTCATCAACAGTTGCACTCAGCTTACAGCCAGATGCCATTGGCTTCACGCAAATTGTGCGATTCGAGGAACACACCTCAGGATAAAGTTTGTGATCCTGAAGCCGTCAAGCCAGGTTTAGCACCGAGCCTCTTGAAGCATAGGGACTCCATATTTTTGTCAAATTAATGTACTAATCTATTGACTGGCTGTTACATTTCAGGGGTGGAAGCAAGCGAATGTAATGCTGTTTGTAATTACAAGATAGAAGAATCTACATGAAGTCGATTTAGCTCATCACTTTTGTACATATGTCATATGTTGGTGGTGTACCAAATCTCAACCCACCAACGGCATGCCGATAGTAATTCCCAATACACAAGTTTATTAAGGAATAGTCTCGGTCAAACATGTAACATCCAGGATTTTTTTTTCTGGAAAATAGTGCCAATATAATTAGCTGGAAAATACATTAGGGATAGAAATGAGGTTCCTTGTAGTTATGAGAGGTTAGTTTTTCAGTGTTATCTCCAAATGTTTCTTATGTACGTTATTGATATTGAGTTGATGGAGGGTACTACAATTCGATGTGTATTATTCAACCATTTGTTAATTTTGGAAGCCCTCACGGGTACTTTCTTGTGTTTGAGCATATCATAGACCGCAGGGATAATGGAATTCAATTAGGCATGCCTGAAAAGTGAATTTATGGGTTTAACATTGACATCTATGCCTGCCTACTATTAAATACTTGGGGCCTGCGCAAAACTATTTGTATTATTGGCAGTGATATCAACGGTGCTCACAGCAGAAACGGGTATCTAATAGCATTCAGTGAGACAGCAATTTTGTACACTGTCAGATATTTGTATCTCTTTTTCTAAGCATTCGTTTCTATTTTTTTTAATTATAACAACAACTAGTGGGTTTCGTAGATTTAGAACAATAATTTCTGTGAGTTGAATTCAACAATCACCATGACAATTTGTCACAATGATCTTACTTAGCTATCCAGTTTAGATAGTGCATGATTAATCAATTTGTTACAAGTTTTTCTTTTGAACGGTGAATGGTTGTATTCCTAATTAAAGTAAACTTATTGTCGGGAAACCTAGATGAAATCTCATAATATGTGCAGTAAAAGAAAAAAAAACAATTTTTTGACATTTAAAATCGTTTTAATTTTATATTATGATTAATATATTTGTAAAGCATTAATAATGAATCATATTTTCTTATAAAATTTGATGTTATTTTTTATAAATTTTTCATAAAATAGGTTAATAGCAGCTATTATAGTTTTATAAATGTCCTTAATAGTATTTTTATGAACATGTTAAAAGAATTCTATAAGTAGAATATGCCAAGAGGTATAAAGTTTCAACTTTTTGGCAATTTAATTTTAATTTTAATTAAACTTTAATTAAAATACAAATAATCTTAATTAAATACCAATTAGTCAAAAATATAGTTTCCTATCTAATAATAATATTTAAGAAATATCTTCTATTTGATATTAAAGTTTTTCAAAGTTTACAATCAAGCTCAACTTGATTAAATTATCTTTTCTCTCATCAACTATTTTTGGTATTTAACTCATTAGGTTTTTAAGTAGGTTTGTGATGAATATAAATTATAATTCTATATCATAGTTATAATTAGATAAATTAAACTCATTTAATTTATCTTTAATTCTCTAATTAAACAATTTACACACATATATCAAGCTTAGTATTTAACAATGCATCATGACCATCTAAATATTAGATATGTCAAAGTGATTTAATAAATTTTATTGTACATGATTTTTCATGTAATTTCAATTAAACATAGAATATGAAATTAATGTCTATTCTATTTGAATCAAATTATAATATTTCTTCAATATTAGTAACTGATTCTTTTAATGATATTTGAAAATCATTTCCAAACTATCATTCCACTTTAGTCAACAATTTTTTAAATTAATGATAATATAGAAAATATTAGAACATTCTTCCTAATTACTTTAGGGTGACAAATAATATATTGATCAATAAACTATTTCTAAAAAGTTTGTGTCATATCCAATAACAATCAATTAACTATTCTTGACTAGGATAATATGGCAATTCATATATGAGATTGAAGGTCTTAAGTCAAATAGTCACTTATGCAATCATCACAATGAACATTTGTATATACACAAAAGTAATATTTCATATGAAATTCTCTTGTTTGTTCAATTTAGGGAATTTATTCTCTAATAACTACTTACATGTTCACTTTAGTATTTCCATATTTTAATCTATAAGATTGATTACTTCTTTTATAAGGAAGAAATATAATTTGTGCTAGTATTTATACTTTATTGATGTTTAATATTAATAATGCAATGAGTATAAAAAATTGGAAATAATACCTAAATGTAATATAAATCTTATAATTATGATCTTATCATAACTTTATTTGCAAAGTATATTTATCCCATAAATTTTCTTTGATAAGTTAGTTAATTAAACAAATATGTATAAAATAAAAAAACGTCCTTAATTAACTATTTCATAAATATATAATCCACTGATTGATTGTATGTAAACCAACAATCTCTCATTTGCATTAAACTAATTACTTAAGTATTTTATAGTATTCTGTATGATGATCATGTAACTATTAGGATAGTGATTTAATGAGATAATTATACAAAATTCTTTTTTAGTGAATACTTATTTAAACCTTACAACTTTATCCCTCTTCAACTATATTATTAAATTCTTAACTATGTTGGTGACAATATAAATTATAATAATATATTATATTTAGAATTAGATAATTTAAATTCCTTGAATTTATATTTAATTCTCTAATTAAATAATTTACATCCATATATCAAGATTAGCATTTAATAATATATCATGACTATCTAAATATTAAAAATATCAAAGTAGTTTTGACTAATCTTTTTATATATGAATTTTTACAAGATCAAATAAACATAGAATATGAAATTAATTTTTACTATGTTTGTGTCCTATTATATTAGTTCTTTAATATTAATAATTGATTCTTTGAATGTCATTTAAAAATTATTTCCAAACTCTCATTCCACTTTGGTCAAAAATTTCTCAAATTGATAATAATAGAAAATAATGAAATATTCTTCTTAATTAGTTTAGGGTGACGAATTATATATTGATCAATAAACTATTTCTATATAGTTCATATTATATCCAATAACTATCAACCGATAATTATTTGCTAGTTTGAGTTCTAAATAATATTGTAATATAAAAATTCATATATAAGATACTTTTAAGATCTTAAGTCAAATGATCACTTATGTAATCATCACAATGAGTATTTTCATAGACACAAAAGTAATATTCCATATAAAGTTCTCATGTTAGATCAATTTAGTGAAATTGTTATCTAACAAGCACTCACACGATTGCTTGAATATCTCCATACTTTAGTCTATGAGATAGATTACTTATGTTATAAAGAAGAAATATAATATGTGCTATATTTATACTCTATTAATGTTATTGCAATGACTATGAACAAATTAGGGGCAATACCTAAATGCAATATGAATTTTATAATTATGATCTCATCATAATTTTATTTGCAAATTATATTTATCTTATAAGCTTTATTTTATAAGTTAGTTAGTTAAACAAAAATGTATAAAATAAAGAATGTCTTTAATTAATTACGTTACAAATATACAACCAATTGTCCAGTTGTAGGATATATGTCAACAATTTTTCATTTGCATTGAACTAATTATTTTAGTATTTTATATCATTTATCCATATGACGATCATGTTACTATTGAGACAGTGGTTTAGTATGATAATTCTACAAATTTCTTTTTTAGTGAATACTTATTTAAACCTTACAATTTTTTATATCATCTATCGTCATAATTAAGTTAAATGCCTACACATATAGTTGGATCCTTGATAAGATCTTAAGTCCTTTTGTATGCCTAATAACTCTATTCATTCCATAATATTTTTACTGTTTAAATAATAAAAAGAATTATACCAAGTTCGTTGAATAAATTCTTGATAAAGAAAACCATTTCTACTAAATGGAAAAATGCATTATAGCTTACTTACAAATCAACGCTACATTAAAATCTTTTTAAATCAAAATAATATCATTTAAAATAAACTATACCTTAGTTAGGACTTACTTTTGCTCTTATCAAACTAAATTTAAAATTTACATGTCATTACACTGAAATATTAACTCATATATATTTCCAAAAAAGAACTGATATATAAAATAATGAATATCTTTACTTCATTAATACCAAATATCTTAAATGTTAAATTCCTTTTGTACATTATCTATGTATTTGCACTAAAATAGTTAAATAATTTTTTAATCCATCTCTATAGATCTTTATTCCCAAAATTTATATTGTTATCCTTTCGCATCCAAATGAGAGTTATTCTTAAATTGTCATATATTCAGCAATTGAAAATATGAATTATTATTCTATGATTAATATGTCATTTATATGTTCTTATTGAATAGTATAACTATGTCTCCATTAGCCTTTTTATAGAAATGACATATTCATAATAAATAAATTCTTTGAATTAATCACGAAGGTGGATTTTTCCAACGTATGTTAACCGTTCGACTATATGTAAAATGTATTAGATAAAGGCATTAATTCTATTATAATGTATTGCTATAAGATTCAAGCTATTTCAAATCATCTAAAGATCAATTTTCCTATAAGTATAAATTGAAACAAACTTAAACTATGTGGAGTTTGTAAGATTGTATCAAACCTTTTAGATATCTCATAACTTTTATTATTAAATTTAATTATAAACTTATTGGATAATGGCTTTATTTGCTAAATGGCCCATCGATTATTTTTTAGCAGATTGAAAGGTTTTAGCTAGTTGACCATATCAAACCGCTGATAATTATGTTTGGTAAACAACTGATTGAATTGGTAGATTGAATTCAATCCGATGATTTTGAAAACGTTGCTATAAAGAGCATTTTCATTTTAGCGACTAAAAAATTAAGGGACTAAAAGACAATTATATCCAAAAGTTATCAAAAATTACTCAAAGAGATAGAGATAGATAGAAATAAAGCTAGAGATAGAGATAGAAATATAAATATAAATTTGACTTAATTTATACAAATTTTAAAAAGTTACTCATTAAATTAAATTTTTCAAAAAATTAAATACTTTTAAATTTGTTATCTCTAATTATATTACATTAATTACTTTCGTATAGACCCAATATTTAGGTCCCTTTTTATATAATATTTAGTATATACTATTATTATCACTTGTATATTGTGTTTAATTCAATTCAATTTAATCTAAAGTTAATAAGTCAAATTTAAATTAATTATTTTTTTCTAAGTTTAAAATTTAAGAGATTAATTTAAAAAAATTTTCCAAAAAATTTTTATTTTAATTTTATATATTAAAAAAATAGTTTCAATTTTTAAAATTGAAAAAATTAAAATTAAAATTAAAATAAAAAAATTTCTATTTCCTTAAATTAGAAATTAAATTGATATTATTTTTATAGACCCAATTTTATATTAAGCTCGTTGGTGTTGCATTTGAGGAAAAATTCCTGGTGTGATCCGACCGACCCTATTCTCAAGCTTATTTTTAATGGCATTTTAGTGATCGCTTAAGTTCTTCAATTGACCCTTCGTGGGGCAAATTCAAGAAGATCCCGAGAAGTTTTAAATATAGCTGGTTTGTCATTGAGAAATTATATTGAAAGGACTTTCCGTGTTTTTAAGACCTGATAGAAGATATTGGAGAAAATGATCATGTTGACTTCTTTTGCTCTATTTGAATTTTTATGAGAATATTCAAAAAATACTAACATATAAACATCTAATAACTCGTTTCCTTATAAATTTTTTTTAAGTCATACCCTTGTAAGTCATTTTACACATAAATAACTAATACTAAACAATTAATTTTATCAAATATCTTTAAATAAACAGCTGATGTATCCACTGGTCAAATCAGTCATATTAATCCGCTATTAGCTAACCGCTGATAGAATCAATTAACAGTTAATGCAATATGCTGATTGCTAAACTGTAACAGCCCAGACCACCCGCTTGCAGATATTGTCCGCTTTAAGCCTCGGCCTCTCGGGCCTCGC
>JAOTAY010000006.1:5838827-5852540 GCA_025629805.1 Erythroxylum baracoense
TTAAGAGTATAATGAAAAATAATACTTGTAGTGAAGGTTATTAATGGAAAGTAAAATTTCTACCGCAGAAGCAGTTTCCTACCACAACCCTTTTTCTGCTTATTGATTTCTGCGGTGGCACCACACTTTTCTCCAACCTCCAGTTGTTTACCGCAGATCCAAACATGTGACTACGTTTGAAAAATTGCGGTGAATAAATACTTATCCCCACCGTATTACAGATCCAAACGCACCCATAGCAGCTTTTCTTATCATTTCTCGAAAACAAGATTGCTTGCTATTTGATAACTTTAAGACATCATTTTTTTCATGTCAACGGCTGAAGTTTCAGCCAGCTCTCTGATTTATGCATTAAACTGCTAGTGCTTAGTGAGAAATTAGAATAAATAAACCTTCACTTGAATGATAATGTATTGTATATTAGCGTTAAATGAATAGAGAAAATCTCACACTTTATTTATGAGTAAGTATAGGTATATATAGTACATGTGGTAACAACTGAAGCTTATCTTAACAACAGCTCTAGCTTATCCTATCAACTAGTATATCGTAACAACTAATATTTATCCTTATCACCTTCTCTCAAGTTGAATTGGTCTTCGAAAAACAATCAACTTGGTACATAATGTTTGAAATCTTGATTTCGACAGAGACTTAGTAAGACAATCAGCCAGCTAATCGTGAGTCGAGATATATCGAACAGAAAGATTGTTGGTGCTAACTTTTTCGCGTACAAAATGGAAGTCAATCTTTAGATGTTTAGAGCATGAATGATAAATGGGAGTGGTTGTCAAGTAAGTTGTATTGAGATTATCACACCAAAGTGTTGATCTGCAGACATAGAGACCAAGTTCACGCATCAATGAACTAAGCCATTGGAATTCTTGAACTGTATGAGCCAATGCTTGATATTTAACTTCTGTGGAAGACTTAGAAACAATGTGTTGCTTCTCGGAATCTCATAAGATCAAATTATGGCCTAAAAATATAACAAATCCTGTTGTAGAACGTCGGTCATTTATGTCGCCACCCTAATCAGCATCACTGTAAGCAGAGATATGGTCATGCGTAGACTTACAAAGTAATAATCCATGAGAACTTGTGCCTTGTAAATAACGCAATATTCTCTTAACAGCAGCCTAATGATCTATGGATGGAGCATGTATAAACTGTGAAACTTTGTTCACTTTAAATCATATATCTGGACGAGTGATGCAAAGATATTGAAGACTGCTAACTACCTGTCTAATACAAAGTGGGATTGGAAAAAGCTTCACCATGAAGAAACAAATTTGTCTTTGGACAAATGGATGTAGAGACCGAATTTGCATATTCCATGTGGGACTTGGCTAGTAATTCACAAATGTACTTTTGCTGGGACAGGTGAACAGTATTCTTTAACCAAGTGACCTTAACTCCAAGAAAGTAATAAAGCCTGTCAAGATCTTTTAGAGCAAATTTTGTTTGCAGGTGTTGAATGTGTTTGGCATCCGGCCCCAGTAATAAGATGTCATCCACATAAATCAAACAATACAACTGAACACCATATGATTTATAAATGAAAAGGGAAGTATCAGTCTTACTATGCATGAAGTCCAAGGAAGTGACAGTAGCAGTGAGGCTTTTGAACCATTGTCGAGGCGCTTGTTTCAAGCCGTATATCGATTTTGTCAACTTGCAAACAAGATCTGGAAAAGAGGGATTCTTAAATCCCGATGGCTGAGTTATATAAACATTTTCATCTAGAGTTTCTTGAAAGAATGCATTGGAAACATCCAGCTGTTGAATAGTCCATCCTTTTGTAACAGCTAGAGACAACAATAATTGAATGGTAGCCGACTTAATTACTGGACTAAAAGTATCATTGTAGTCAATTCCCGGGCGTTGATGAAATCCTTTGGCCACGAGGCATGCCTTATAGCGTTCAATAGAGTCATTTGGATTATGTTTTATCCGATAAACCCACTTGTATCCGACCACATTGAGAGATGGGTGTGTCGGTACAAGTTTCCAAGTGTTGTTACGAATTAGAGCATCAAATTCTTCCTGCATTGCAAGTCGCCACTCTTTATGCTTGGCTGCCTCTTTGTAAGTGACAGGCTCAACAAATACTTGGTTTTGAGTATGTAAAGTATGTGGTTTTAGGTTGTTTGTTTAGGATCGAGTAATCATTAGGTGTCGTTTTTTATTGTGATGTTAGAGATTTTCATATTTGGACTAATCAACAGTGAGTGATAAGCTAGGAGGATGTGTTTGGTTTGGATTAGGATTTGGAAGTGGAGGAGGAGGACAAGATAAGGGTGGGGTAGGTAATAAAGGTTGAAGTGAAGGGGGACTTTGTGGTTGTGTGTGGCCAGAAGAAGAAGAAGTAGGTTTTGGTGGGATAGCAGGTGATGAAAGTGGAATGCATGTCGGCAAGAAGATAGTAGCTGGATTGTTTCGGGTGGCCATTGGAACACTGGAGTTGTGGTGACCTGGAGAAGAGAATGGAAATTACTGTTTAGAAAACACAACATAGCGTGAGACAAAGATTTTAAAGGAAGATAAATCGAGACAGGAAAAAGACCTTTATGTAACTTTTTGTAACCTAGAAAGACACATCTTTTGGACCTTGGTTCAAGTTTATGAGAATTGTATGGTTTGGTCCATGGATAACACAGACATCCAAAAACATGTAAGTTGTGATAATTAGGTAATGTCCTAAAAAGTGTTGAAAAGGAATTAGCATTATGCAAAAGGGGAGTAGGCAGACGATTGATTGTGTATACTGCAGTATCAAAGGCATAGGTCCAAAACTGATTAGGAACAAAAGAATGTTGTAAGAGTGAAACACCCACTTCAACAATATGTCGGTGTCTGTGTTCGACACAACCATTCTGTTATGGTGTTTTAGGACATGAGCTGCGTTGTGTGATACCATTTTCCAAGAGATAAGTAGGCAATGCTTGATATTCATCCCCCTAGTCTGCCTGAAATTGCTTGATGGATGTGTCGCAATTTTTTTAACTATGTGACATAATTTAATGAAAACATTGAGAACTTCAAATTAGAAAATAAATCCAACAATATTTGTTATAATGATCAAAAAATAAGACATAATATCGTTTTCCATCAATTGATGGAACTGGTGAGGAACCCCAGACATCAGAACAAACTAACTCTAATTGTTTTTGAGCTTTATAAACAGAAGTAACAAATGGCAAATGATGACTCTTACTAACACTACACGCATGACAAGATTTTTTAACATCATTGATAAAAGGAATTTTTGCTTTTTGCAAGGCATGATGAACAATGCGATAATTGGCATGACCAACTCGGGAATGCCAATGAGATAACGATCCTAAGAAGACTAATCCATGTCTTTGATGAGTTAAAAGAACAGGATAAAGAACACAATCACTCTGACCTGTATGTAGAGGCTGCTTTGTGCGGATATCCTTAATAACAAAGTAAGTACAGATATATATATAGTACGCATATGGTAACAATGGAAGCTTATCTTAATAATAGCTCTAGCTTATCCTATCAACTAGTAAATCGTAACAACTAATAGTTATCCTTATCATTGTAATGCCATGGCTGGCTGATTCTGTAAATTCTCAACCTTTTAGATTAGATTTAATTAAGACACTAGAGTTATATCATGCATTTTCCTCAGGGGAAACTTCAACTTGAAATTATAATTTTAATTAACCGTATTTTAATAAGATGATGACTTATTTGGTATTAATTTTTATAAATTTTAATATAAATTTTAAGCAATAAATTTTTTTTCAATTAAATTCTAAACTTTTAAAAAAGAATAGTTATTAATTCAAAAATATTTATTCATATAAAAAATATGATTTGAAAGATGAAATAATAATGAATTTTAGTATGTATCTCACCTCTTTAACTTACATTTAATCTGATTTTTAATCGAATAAATATTTTAAAATGTAGGTTACATTTTAAAAATATGTAAATTGTTAATTAAAATATTTAAAAGATTTGACACTTGAAAAAATTCAAGATAATTTAGTATTAAATGAATCATTAATCATAATCTAACATATCTTGTTTTATTTAAATTTTATTTTAAAACCTTATTTTCTTAAAATACGATTTGAATAATATGTCAATATCCTTAACATTTTGTTGTTCAAATTAAATTGTACTTATAATTAAGGTTTGAATCATATAATTTCATATTATAGAATCCAATCATCTTTTTTAATTTTTAACACAATTATGGTCTATAACAATTCAAGCCCTCTTCCTCATTTTGCATTTGCCGTATTTGTGTACAATTAAGGGACATTGTTGACTTTCTGAAGTCTACAGTCACATCCTACCTAATGTTTTGGGGATAATTAATAATGAAAAAGTAAATTATGACTCACAACTTTTACATAAAAATTCTCGAATGCAGGGATATATGGAAGGTTGTTCTTGCTAATTAATGGCTTTATGGGGGCCAACTTTTGTAATGCCTTGACAAAAACAGCGCTGTACACCAATTTCTTGTCAACTAATTCCAAACAAGTTAGGACCAAGCTTACCAAACTTTACTTTTGTCAACTTGAAGACTTTGTTTAAATTTAAAAATTTACAACTGTAATCAACAGCGGGACTTAAGAGTCAGCCAAGGATGACGTAAGGAACTTCTTAGAACTTCAGGTTGAAGCCATTTTTAGCTGAAATGTGTTGCTATCAGACATCAATACTATCTGGTTGATTTTCAAGTCATATTGTTTGGAGAAATAAGAAACAAAAGTGGAATAACTCGCCAAAGCTTAATTTGTTATCTAGTGAATATCCAGTTGGTTATGCACTCATTACATTCATCGACCATATCAATGGGAATTATGACTATATGTAAACATTCAATGCTTGCTAAAATGAAAAAAAAAAAATGGAGTTTCAAGGGGGTTAGTAACATTTAAGTTCATCAAATTGGTCGTTAGGTAAATCAGGTTCTTTACGATCGGTAAATTCCATGAGAAATATTTGGCATATCTTGTTACTAGTTATGGCACAGAAAATGTTGATAACATATACTGGATTTGCAAGTTGAAAGGACAACAGCTACTCGAAACATGCATGCTCGTGGTTTTTCTTTAGCAAATTAGTTACTTCTATTTGGAAGTAGAATGCAATTCAACTTTGGTAAATCATCAGAGTAATGCTGCGGTAGAGCTTTGACTAAAAGATGCAGGCACTCACCTACTGAAACAAATCGGGCTACTTTTTATAGCCTGAAATTGCAGATATGGAATATATATATGCAATTATGAAAGTGATGCATTTATTCCTAAAGAAATGAGTTTTCTATATAAATGAGTCCGATGACCTAACATTTTACCATACGGGCTTCTATATATATATATGTTGCTCATATTTTTACTTCAGAAACAAATTTGGTTATCAAGCTTTATGGCGTTGAAGTATCAGGAGATTGTCTGCCTGAAATAAAATATAGTTTCCCAGCCAGTCATACTGCATAGCTATATTAGAGGTCCAATCCATATGTACAAAAAACACAAAAAAAGAAAAAGCTACAAATTCCAGCTTGAAGCCTTTTTAATCCCTGGAGAGCTTAGTTTCAGGTCTAACATTCAAATTTTCTTCCAGATACAGATTAAAAAAAGGCATATGGTTAGGGTTAGTAAACCTTACCAAACATTCGAGATATTAAAAGCCATGTGCAGAAACTTAGATATCCCATATCTACTTATCCGAGTTCATATTGGGAAATGTATATAGCATATAACGAGCCTAATTAACCTGCATGTTGTTCAAGTCTATGCATATAAAGAAATTTCAAATGCTTGCCAGAAAACACAATATCTTCAACATCCAAGTTAGGGACCAGTACATTCTAATTTCTATCTACAAGTCTTCAATATGACATAACCAAATTTACTGCAAAAGAAACTTAGTCTGAACTCGGAAGTACATTGAAAGAGAGCTGGCTCAAGGAACAGGAACTGGTTAAGATAAAGCGTGCCCTAAACAAAGATTTCACAAAATGATCGAATAATTAATAATTACTAGGGTTTTCTCTAAGATTCCAACACTCGCTTCTCCTATTCCTAAAATTCTATGTATGATTCATGTACACAGTTCAATATTACACCAATCCAGGATACCTGAGGTCATGGGAAGAGAATTCTTGAAGAAACCTTGGTGGTATCCCTTCGCAGTTCGTTAAAGTTACAGGAGGGATAGGATAGATTTGAGAGCTCATATCACCAAAGCTGTCGATTATGACTTCACCAGGATTCGAAGTTCCAGTTCTGTAGTTGACCATGTCATCACTCAACAGAAATTCCAGACCATCCAATCTTTGTGAGTTGCTGTAGTCAATTCCCTCGAACCCCTCGGGGAAATTACTTCGTCCTTCTAAAGTCGGCAATCCTGCCTCGTCTAGTCCATACTGTACGATTTGAGACCCACTGTCGACATTTAAGGCCTCCACTGAAGTAGAAGGTGAGATACTAATCAACTGGTGATCGTGAAGTTGTTGGCTATGAGATATATCCATGGGGTATTGAAGAGAGTTTGTGGAAGGTTGAAGGAATTGATATTGAGGATCCGCACAGAACTTCCCTCCAAGCTTGATAAGTAATTTCCTAATAGAGGCATGGTCGTTGAGACGTGGTTCCTGGTTAGAGTATGGTATAGGAGTCAGCACATGCAACTCTGGCCAATATGGATTTACGTTAACAATATTGTTATCAACTGATGAAGCCACTGGATTATCTTTTCCTCTTCCCATCTCTTGTTTTAGCCCATTACTTCTACGAGCCTGTAGTTCTTTACGCTGCTTCCCAAGAAGCTTCTTCTTCAATCTTGTGTTCCAGTAGTTCTTTATGTCATTATCGGTCCTTCCAGGTAACTGTGCTGCAATTATTGACCATCTGCTCCACCAAGGAAGCTGATTATAGATTTGGAAATAAGAAAAGAAGTAATTATACTTATTGTCAAATATGTACGTACCTGCTCCCAATACTGATGTAGAGGCTACAGATTATGTTATCTTCTTCCTCGGAGAAGCCTCCATGCTTTAAATTTGGACGAAGATAATTTAACCATCGAAGACGACAGCTCTTCCCGCATCTTTTAAGACCTGATTCAGGAAAAAAGAAAAAGAAAAAGAAAAAGTTCTCAATTTGTGCATGAAACTTAACTGAATCAATCAAAATATATAAATACACTCTAGCTAAAAAATTAATCTGAGTTTTATTTCCTTGTTGAAGTAGTCAAAGAAAGAGAAAACAGAAACATGTAAGGAGAAATCAATGGAGGATAAAAGGGTTAATTAGTTATTTGCAAGTTTGGACATATACCGATCTTTTGAGGCAAAGCAATCCAGTTACCGCCAGTTCCATGCTGCTCTATGTAAGATTTGAGCTTAGCATCTTCTTCAGGTGACCATGGACCTTTCTTCACGTTAGCTTTGTCGCAACAAGGAGCCCTTCCCATACCTTGTTGATTCGTTGTGTTTATTTCTTTGATCTTGATTTTAACTAACTAGTTCACAATAATAAGAGAGAGGGAGAGAGGGAGCGAGTGTCAAAGAGAGATATGGAAAGGCATAAACATGGTTCAACAGCCATATGAACTTTAAGGAGTGTCGCCAGAAACAGAAAGTCCTGGCAATAGAAAATTGGAATGCCAGAACACTAGTGCTTGGGACTTTTCTTCTTGTCTTTCTTAAACCTTAAGCTGCGTCATAATCAAATATTAATATTATAGGCATTCGTCGCTCTTGCATGGCACAGTAAGTCTGATTATCCTTATCTTTGAATTGGGTCCTGTAATTATTGCGTCATTGACATGTGATCATTACTAAGCATTTTCTTTTAAAAATATTTTCTCTCTCTATATGTATATATATAGTGAGAGAGATATTAATTAGTTGCTGATTGCTGTTTCTTCTTGGTTTTGATAAGATTATTCAATTCTAACTATATTTCAATCTGTTCTTAGTAGATTATCATAATAATAATTCGTTTTCAGGTATATCCACATTTATATATGTTGCTTGGGCATTTATCACGGTGTCCAATTCAGATAGAAATATGAAACGCCCTGGATATCATTGGCAGCGAAAGCATGCAATACAATTATAAAGTGTATTGTCGAGGAGTGATTCATATATTTTTAGACGG
The DNA here is from genome assembly GCA_025629805.1 of Erythroxylum baracoense. Taxonomy (NCBI): domain Eukaryota; kingdom Viridiplantae; phylum Streptophyta; class Magnoliopsida; order Malpighiales; family Erythroxylaceae; genus Erythroxylum; species Erythroxylum baracoense. The sequence continues at coordinate 5,846,987 of JAOTAY010000006.1, forward strand.
TATTTAACGTTATCATGTGCTTAACAAGGAAAGAAGTTTTTGAGAAAGAGTACAGATGCGTAGAGGGAGTAGAGCTGCAGGAGCACCAGAGTTCCCGCATTACGATTTAATAATAGTGTTAAGGATTTTTGTTTTGTTGGAGTAGTAGTACCACTCAGCAAACATATTTATAATTTAGGGTTTCCTTGATCCATACTATAAGAAGAGTAATTCTATATATAAATAGAGTTATATTTAATCGAAGTGTCATGTGTTTTGTGTTCTCTCTTCTTTTTAATATACGTACGTATGAGATCTTATATTTATTTGTAACAGATAGAAAAGGTGGGATGTACGTATTAGCGGTATAAACTATATAAATGTCACAAACATCGTAACTTTAACCGGAGAAATAAATTTTAAGGATAACTGAAATTAAGTTATCATGTAGGGAGTGAAGGATATCACGTAAGATGAAACACGTAAGTGCTTAAAATTAATCTTAATCAAATGTATTATAGATCACTTATTATTTGCCTACCAATTTATACTCCCTCATTGGACTACTTTAGGTCTAGTGCAATAGCAGGCTTGTACCTGCTAGCAGTCTCACAATTGTTTTGTTCCAAGTTCTAATGTTCAACAAAGAATTTCTTCTATATAGATAACTAGTTACCGTATAGCAATCTCATCGAAATGTTATATTTCACATGATCTACTGAAGATAATTCTCAAAATGTAATCAAGAACATTAAACGGTTATTGTTCATGTTACCCTAATTAATAAAATACTATAATGATAATTATATTAGAATTGAATGATAAAATGTTAAAAAATAAAATGTTGCTACATAAAACTCTTCATATAAAAACAACAATTTGATTTATAAGTAATAAAATTGCAAATAATCGATCTGGTGCTTGACATCTTCTATGTATGAAATATTCATTCTTTATATTTAAGATATGAAATTAAGTATGAAGAAAAAGATGATTCATTTAATGAAAATGTATATTTTATTTTCAAAATAGATATTCTCAGTGAAATCATATTGTTTCTTTAAATTAAAATTTTACACTTAATTATCAAAAAATTTATTCTTATAATTCTAAATATTTGATAATGGAATTTAATATTTCCATTGAAATATGAAACATGATTAATATGTATGTATACCTTCACCATCATACAATTCACTTAATATATAACACATACTATAATAAATTAAAGTTTTTTTAGAATAATCAAATTTTAAATATATTGTTCCATGACAATTTATTTCTACCTGATTAATGAACGATTATATATAATAATGAGATTGATCTTAAGTTTAATATATTTCTTAATTTGGAATTTGTCCTATCAATTAAAGTTAATCAGGCAACTTTTATTTGTCATCTTGCTTCTTGTTTGCTTAGAAAGCCCCCAAATAATATCATTCTTTAGAAGTTAATAGAATGCCAGAATAAATGAGAGAAATTATTCGAGGAAAACAGAACTATTGTTCCTTTACTCGTATGCATGGGATGAGAGATTTATGTGGTTGCTTAAAATCTAACAAATAAAAGGTTAAGGTAAATATGCAATTAGCGTTTGTGACACTTAAGAGGGCGTAATAGACAAAGAGGGAAGTACGCAACACGGGGAAGAAAAGCATTGATTGTTAGTCAATGTGTTAGTAGAGAAGGTCATAAAAAACATGGATTCGCACGTAAGTAGTTTCTTATGTTTGGTTTTGCGTGCAAAGATTTGTAGATTTTCAAGGTTGGCCGGAGGCCTGGCCTACATGGTTTGAAAAATCTCTCTTTTAACGATCAGGACATCCTCAAGCCATCGGTTCCTTTTTCTTCTTCTCCAGGCTATATTATTCATCTCCCTTCGCCACAGTTCCCATTTTCTGCCTACTACCAATCATCTTTTGACAGGATTACTTGATATGACCTGACAATCAATTAATTTGTGGGCCTTCTTCAAATGATTGGTCATGTATACTCCAAATTAGCATCAACCGTGCTAATTTCTCCGTTATAGAGCAACCATTTTAGAACTTTCTATGGTTAATCAACTGGAATCCACCATGAAAAATCACAAAAGCTGAACTTGGTATACATGCTGTTTGAAGGTAAACATTTTCCTGTGTTATTCTTTTCTTGGGCTGGTAAAGCAGGAAACTGTAATTTCTCTCTTCCAAAGAGGAAAGTAGGAAAAGAAATAGTTGTGCAGACTTAAAATGAGCCATGACATGGTTGGTGTATGTAGTTGTTGGGCAAGAGGAAAGTTAGGAGATGCATATCATGACACTTGACATGGACAGGATGCGAATCCTATGCAGATGCATGCATTCAACAATTCACAAATTAATGACCTGGTAAAATTATCTTCTAATGAGACGTCGAATATTTTCAGCCACATAAAGTTTGATTTTCTTTGCATGTATTTCAATCCAAAGATAAATAAGGAAATGGCTTATGTTGCACCAGGAACAAGTGGAACATGCATGCGTGCATCCTCGCACAAAGTGCTTCACAGCACTAAATTTGCAATATTTTAAAATGTGTTGCTTAAAAAATTATTTTTACAAATTAAATTATATATAAAAAAACAAATAAATAATTTTATGCATATATTAATATTATACCTTTTATAATATTTTAGGGAGAAGAAACTTGACATATAATAAGACTCAGGTTTATACACAGGCGCCAAAAATGTTGTGGAATTTTAACTTTCCCTTTGAAAGATTAAACTCTTCGGTGACGGTACGACTCACTTGCCCTTCTCGTTGTATCTGTCGATCTCAATAGTGTGATTGTCATCTTCAATTTATGTCTGTTAATGCTGAAGAACACGCCAAACCCAAGTACGTGATCTTCAGCCTATAGCTTATTTCTTGGGTTTTAAAAATTTAATGCATCTGTATGTTTGTTTCTGCTTGTCGTCCAGTAATGAGAAAAGTTTAGATTTGCCCTGAATGTGGTTGGAAAAAAACATATATCACAAATCTCTTTATCTCTACTTATACTCAATTTTTAAACTTAATTTAAATTAATTAAATTTAATTATTATAGTTAAATTTAATTTAATTTTAAAATTAGATTAAATCTTAATAATTATAATAATTATATTTAATTTATTTATTTATATATCACTGTTAAATCCGTAGAGTCGGTCTGGTTTTTAAAATATTGATATTTAGTGAAAAATAAGACAATCTCAACATAATCAAGCTTGACTAAAAACGACGTTATGTCTGATTGTATAAATTGCTCTCAAATCTTACTCTTCTTCGGCTTCTTTTTCTCTCTTTGATAAACAAATAGAACAAACTTAATCATGTATAGGATAATATTGTTTTTTTTAAAAGAAAAATTTTATAAATAAAGAATATGTATGTTACAGTGGTTTAGAGGCTAGGGGATACCCTTGTCACAAAACAGAGCATAAAAGAGAAGATTACAACATCAGATGAGCAAATATACGAAAGCGAAAAATACTGGACAGAAAGTAGTTAGTTCGTCATTGAGTTGAGCCTCATTAAGACGATTTCACTAATTTTCCTTTTGGTCTCTGCAACTAGTTGTGTCACTGGTTTGGCCAATTCCTGAAAACGTCTGGCATTTCGTTCACGCCAAATGGCCTTTACAGTCATTCCCATAGCAATAGTGAAAAGCCCTCTTTCCTGTGCTCAGATTGCTGGAGAGTTTACCAACCAATTTATGACAGCAGTAAGTGAATAATCCGAAGAGCTCTAACAGCAGAAGGTCTTGACCTGATTCCATATTAGCATTGTAGTGGGGCATAAGAAAAACAAGTGTTCATGCGATTCATCATGCATAGAACAAAGTGGACAGGATCGGTCGATATCCATGTAGAAAAGATGATCTGCAGTACTTAGTTTATTTTTCATGATTAACCAGAGGAGGAAGGAGACCTTAGGAGGAAGGTAGTTGTGCCAAACTACACTGCTCCATGCTACTCGAGGTAACCTGATCCGAAAAATATCCACTATTCGTTTACATCTCAACTGGGTGATAGGCTGATTTTTCCAAAGGACTGTATCAGGACCGCTTGAGGGGGAATACTGGGGCTGCAAATATTGAAGATATGCTGGGAAAATCCAAGTATTCCCTCTAATGAAATAACTCATCATAGTGGAGGTGGGAAAGGACAGAAGGCGTGGGGCGGATTGTTGGAGGAGGGCAATAGAGCCCCGACCTGACCAGTTGTCAAACCAAAAGGATGTACGAACTCCATTTCCAACCTTGTAGATCACATCTTGTTAAACCAAATTTTTTAAACGGACCAATTGATTTAGAAAGAAGGAATGAGAGGGGCGTAAACCAAAATAATATTGTTGATATATTATAAATGGTCAATATAGGAAATATAGAAGATTTAATCTCGAGGATATTTGTATATATGACAGAATATATGTATAGTTGGCAAGAGTCTTTATAGGCGTATCACTAGGAGTTCATTAAGGCAATTGGTTAGCAAGGAATATCTCACACGTTTCTTATATATACTGTATATTGTTAAGAGCAATAACAGATCAAAAATTATCTTCCTCCTTAATTCGTACATCATGTCATCATTGGTGATGGTACTCGATCCAAAACCCTTACCAGAACTCCAGTCGTCAATTTTGGCAACAAAATCTGACCTTACCGACTTGTCCATCATCGATGAGGAGGACCGCGTCAAGTCTCCCCAACGATAGCTTAAGTTCATTGACATCCAAGAAGAGTACATCAAAGACAAACTGTTGGCCCCGGGTCTCGATTCCTATTTCGTGGCGACAAAGTGTCAAAAATTAGGGTATTTTAAAAATAAAAATAAAAATATATAAAATTAATATCAAAATAAAAAGAATTTAATTCCTTAGTGGGAAAAAAAACAAATACACAAATAATTAAAATAAATAGCTTAGAATAAATTTGACATCAAAATAAATTAAAAGAAGTCATAAATGGATCTTTTTAATATAAACAAATAATAATAAAATAAAATAAAAAATGAAAAGTAAAAAATGGTTAATAAAACAAATAAATCATCTTATGAATTATTGAATAAAAAGAAGAATGTAGAAGAGGAAAAGTCACGGGCGTGATCGTACTGAGGCATAATCGTGACTTTTGATGAACAGGGGCGGAATTTCAAGGTTCATCGCGATCGTGCTGAGACACAATCGCAACTTTTCATGAACAGTAGCAAAATATGAAGTTCGTCGTGATTGTGCTTGTGCACAATTACGACTTTTCTGAGAAATTGGGATTGTCGCGATCGTGACAAGCATGATTGCGACATCCCTGTCACGCACAACCACTTCAAAACTTTCAATCCAGAAATTTAAAAATTATAAACTTTATGTTGGTAGAAAGATAAGAGAGAGATCTACAACTTTTATGAAGACATCTTTGTCAAATTCTGCCTAGATTAATCTAGTTTATTCCTTAAAGTTTTAGATCACATTTTATCTCTTTTTCTCCTTTTTTTCTTTCTACTGTCAATTTATATGTATACATATATTTGCTAACTATAACAAAAGACCCGAACCCAAAAATCATAAACCAT
>JAOTAY010000006.1:5852640-5862646 GCA_025629805.1 Erythroxylum baracoense
TTTACCTTAAAATTTAGAGTCTCCCATTTATTCTCAATCAACCATTGCCAATCACCTTCCTCCACATCCTTTGGGCAGTCTTTGCTCTTGTGATAGCTTTTGCGCAAACGATAATGTCGATTTTTATATTATGCATGCACTTGTTGCATCATATAAGATTGCACTTGATTTGAGAAATTGAATTTATCCTAAACTTCATATAAAAAATATAGTTAGGACAATTAAGAAACAAATTCAATGCAACAACAAAATTAAACTTTATTGTAATTAAACTAAACTCTATTGCAATTAAAAAATGTGTCATACCTTTAAAAAAAACCACATTGCCTTCTTATCATCCTCATTAATCTCTTTCAAACTAGAGACACGAAATGGTGCAAGTTGTCGAATGCATACAGTAACTTCTGACTTAAAAAGGCTGGCATGCTTACCACATACCTTATAGTACAAAGGAGGAAATTGAACATCAATTTGTTTTCCTTCAGCTTTCTTCTTGGCAAGTCTAGCATTAATTCTTGGTCCTCGTCCACGTTTTTTAGAATTTACCTTTCCTATTTAAAAAATAAAAATTAATAGAAATATAAAATATTATATTAAAAATTTAAATGCACAATCATATAATTATTAAGATCATGTTACCAGTACTAATAACTTGTCCTTCTAGGCTAGGTGCATTATTTGAAGTTCCAACTATAGCATCAGACTGTTGATTAAGAGCCTCTATAGCTTCTGACTCCTCTACCATACTAGGTTGATTTTGTTCATCATCCATATCTGATAAAGATCTACCATTGTTAACCGTCTTGTGGTTTTTCATATACTTACCAATTTTAACCATCTTGCACTTTTAAAAATAAATACATGTTAGGAACAAGCAACATACGCAGATAAAACAAATTGTAAGAAAAAATTAATGAAGTCAACAAGCAAAAAAAATCAAGATTAAACAAATATCTTTGGGTTTATAGATTGCAGAGACATCGATGGCACTTCTTTATTTGTTCATAAAGCATGCCATTTTCTCCTCAACATCAAAAACACTCACGTAATTGCTGCATTTCATACAACTACTGAAAAACTTGATTTACAGAGAAGAAGAATTATTCGGGTGTAGGTGCCTTATTGGTTCACTAAGGTTGAACTACGTATAAATTCTTTGTTTGTTCATGAAGCATGCCATTTTCTCCTCAACATCAAGCACTCACATAATTGCTGCATTTCATATGACTACTGAAAAATTTTAGAGGTTATCACTTCCTTTATTATTGTCTAAAGAGAATAAGTATTATTTAGGTGTCTTGGGAGATTGGCTGTGTGTTAGCAAGGTGCCCTATTGGTTCACTAATGTTGAACTACGTGTAAATTCTTTGTTTGTTCATGAAGCATCCCATTTTCTCCTCAACATCAAAAGCACTCACGTAATTGCTGCATTTCATACAACTACTGAAAAACTTGAGAGAGGTTATCACTTCCTTTGTTATTGTCTAAAAAGAAGAAGTATTATTTGGGTGTAGATGTGCTATTGGTTCATTGATGTACATCAATGAACTATGCATAAATTCTTTGTTTGCATGAAGCATGCCATTTTCTCCTCAACATCAAAAGCACTCACGTAATTGCTGCATTCATACGACTACTGAAAAAACTTGAGAGGTTATCACTTCCTTTGATATTGTCTAAAGAGAAGAAGTATTATTTGGGTGTCTTAGGAGATTGGCTGTGTGTTAGCTGTATGCATCCTAAGGCAGTTAAAGGTGTTGATATATGGGTGATGGAGGAATATAGGATAGAGGATTTGTGGGTCAAACTCTTTTATTTCTCATGTGAAGCTTCGGGAAAGTCTATTGATAAGCTTGTTTGTATATCATTTTCAAAAAATAAAGAAAGGATTCTCTTAAAGGTGGACTGGAAAGTGGGGAAAGGCGTGCATGTATGGGATGATCCAGAGACGTACAGTTGACATTGAGTGTTGTGTTTTTATCTTTTTTATGATTCCAGCCTTCCATCCTTGCAAGAACGACATGCCATCTTCATCGATAAGAAAAGTCTTTATGGTAAAGACGTCTCACTTTAGCAGATGCAGTCCTAATTATCTCCCTCAAGCAGCAACCTTTTGACAGGAGAGAGGAGACGTTGAATAGGTAATAGGAGATAGGAGACGTCAAGTTTATAGTAACAAAGTAATGGTAAAAAAACTCACGTATTAAACTAAATAACATCTCTTATATGCCTAAGCTGAAAGATTAGAAGAATAACGGGAAACAAAGAACAATGGTCATTTACCTGTTGATATTTGAGCAGAGGAATTGGAAGCTACAGAGAGAACTATACCTGAAGATATGCATCGAAACAAAGTGGAGAGAAGACTGCGCACATGAAGAAGAAATTTATTGGCACCATGCACACACGATTGTTCCGGCTCATCTTCTTTTACCAGATTTATGCTTTCACAATTACTTATATCTCTCACGCTAAACTAGGTGTAATTGTTAAAGCTTAGCACTTATTTTATTAAGTTTTCTTAGTTTTACTACAATCTTTAATACTTGCTCTCCAATTTTTAATTTAAAAAATGATTTCATCTTAAATTTTTTAAATTTTATGAATAGTTTCATTTGCGTAATAAATTTTATATTTCATAAATTTAAAATCAGATTTCATCTTAAATTTTTGAAAATTTATGTAATAGTTAAATTTTCATAATAAATTTTATATTTCATAAATTTAAAATCAGATTTAATATTTTTACAATACATAATAAATATAGATGAGAGTAATTTATTTTTTATCATAAACTATTATGTTAGTGGGTATGTAACCGAGCCTGACTTATTAATTGGTATGTAGAATACCATCAATAAGGTTTTCTCTCTCTCTAATAGCATCAATAAGATTTTTATCATATTTAAACATTTAATTATTTTGATTTTTAATGAAATTTCAAATTTATGTATACCAAATATCTATTGATATATAAAATATTACCCTTTGGATTATCAATATATGTAGTTAAAAAATTTAAATTTGTTTGCAGATAATCATATTAAAGAAAAAATCATGACAAGTAGTTTTTGGTCTTTAAAATTTTTACAATAATGACAAAATTTATCTTTAGAGTGGTTAATTTTAATATGTTATTACAACAAAAAATATTTACCATTAATTTGTTACGTTTATATATATTTACAATAATTTTTGTAACAAAAAGTTGATCAAGTTACCAACTTTGTCACAATTACAATTAATTTTTGTCAAAGTTATTTTGGTGACAAATTTCATAGTCTTTTAGTGACATAACTTAGTGATAAAATAAAATTTAACATTATTAATATCTTAATAGTGACAATTAATTGTTGAAGAAACTAAATTGCCACAATTACCATTGTATTAGTGACAAAAATATAAATTATCACTGATAATCTAAATAATAGTATCAATCAATTGTCTTGTCACTGAAAAACTAGTATTTGTGATGACAAAAATAGTTAGTCATAAGAAAATTGTCACTAAATTACGAATAGTAGTGAATATAGTTATAGTTCGGTTATTGTGACAATATGAAGTAGACACTAATTAATTGCATATTTATTGATAAAATTTTTAGCCACAACAAGTAAAATATTGTATGACAATAAACCATTTCGTCATAACAAGAAAATAATATTAGTGACTAAACTATGTTTTGTTGCAACAAACAGAAAAATTAGTTGCCAATATATGTTTTGTTACAATTACAATTAATTCCCGCCAAATTTCATATGCTTTTGTGACAAAACTTAATGATAAAATAAAATTTAACACTATTAATATATTAATAGTGACAATTTAATTGTGAAAGAAACTAAATTGACACAATTACCATTGTATTAGTGACAAAAATGTAAATCATCACAGATAATTCAAACAATAATGTCAATCAATAGTCTTGTCACAAAAAAACTCGTATTTGTGATGAAACAATAGTTAGTCAGAAAAAAATTGTCACTAAATATCTTAACTATTGTAGTGAGAATCATCTTCATTGTATTCTGTGGTAACTCTCTTCTTCTTCTCCCTCTCACAACTGAGACTCACTCCTCCCTCACATCTTGAGTTTTTGCTCTAAATTCTGTCCATTACCACCTCAATACCTTTATCAATTTCTTCAGAAAGATAGCTATATTATGTTGTCTTCTTTTTGTCTTTGTTGAAACTCATCCTACTACCTCATTATTCCTGAGATGATCTTGCATGAATATGAGGCAAAGCAGGCTTGATACATTGAAGTAGCATTTAAGCTGAACAAGTAAGTGAGGTGCTGATCTATTTTTGCATGTGTTAGCAGAAATTATAATGATTGATTAGGGATAGATTGAATGTGGTATTGGTGTTGAAATTGTGCTAGAAAATGATGAATAAAAAGGGTACCTTCTGTTCTGTTTTTGGATGCATGACAATAGTAGTTTATGAGATGTTATATGGATGATTTAAGTTGAGATTTTAAGTATGATTGATGATGAATTCATGCTAAAGATAGATATTATTGAAGTGTTTTAAAATATGGAAAAGTTAGGACTATATGTATGATGGTATAAAGAGAATTGTAATGAAACAAATGAGTATATTTTTGTGAGATTTAATGTAACCAATATGGAAGCTAGACTAGCATGAAATGAAGTAGCTTTAAAGGACATGAATTTTGGAAAAATTCAAGTGGTAGTGATGTCTCTAAGTATGTGAAATTCGTGCAAAATTAAGGTAAGAAAGACAGTGCATGATCATAGCCTGTTGTATGAGCTTCTGTCATGATCGTGGCATGATCCCCTATAATCATGGGCCTAGTTCTGGAATGTTAATTTCAGCCTTGTGTACATGTTGAACCAGTTGGGGAAAAGTCACTCTAAATTGGTGTATTTGGACTTGATTAAGGCTTGGAATGAACCTAAATTGTTGCTTGACTAATTGGTTAAGAGCTTTATAAGTTTAGGTTGTTAATTAATGTCATAACTTAAAGAATGTACTATTTTGATGTCAATGTATCCAAATATGGAAATTATGATATGATAAAGGAATAAAGGTGTTCTTATAAATTCAAACATGATCTTAAGGATATGAATAATATGTATTAGGCATAAATGAATGAGCATTGAAGAACATAAGGTAATTATGAATGAGAATTGGGTAACTGTATTAATATATATTGCTAGAAAAGTTTGGTGAATGTATGATTGATGAATTTGGAGTAAATCAAGCTTACTTAAGGTATAAACCTGATTGCAAACTAGTTATATACAAGCAGTAATGTTTGAATGGTCAAGATATTTGTATAAGAATACATACTCGGAAACTCAATTGAGCATGTATTGAAACATGACATATATTCATATGCATGATTGTATATTCATATGATTAAACAAATTAGTGATTTGTGAACTATATGTGTATTTCATGACAATAGATGTGCAATGTGATCATCAACATCCAAACATTGCTGGAACATCGAGGCAATAGCTTTTCTGGAGCGTACTGTGAGTTACCATAGATGTGTAAACTCATTTATATGTTCTTCGGTATGAATTGTATGTGACCAAAGTGACCGATGTGCGTTGAGCTTAGGATTTGAAAAAGAGCCTCAGGCTTAGATAACATGGACTCGATATCCATAATGGATACGAGCCAGAAATGATCTCAATATCCACAAGGGATACGAGACAGTAAATTGGGTTGATAGGCACTTGGTCATAAAAACAAAAAAGAGAATGGAAACACATGTGCATTTGCATATACATCCCTATATGTCTCAAATGATTGAATTGAAATGAATTATTGAATTGTTTGAAATAGTGAATTACAGATGAAGTTAATAGAGGATGTGTTATGATATTTAATGCTAGCTTACATAATATGCTTGTGGAAGTATGATTTGATATCGATGTTTTTGTAATCTGAATTGAATGAATACATCGATGATGGTTCACTCACTGAGTTCACAGACTCATCAAAATTGCAACATATTTTTCAGGTTCAAGAGAATTCTAACTACTAAGGTGATATAGTAAAAGTCTAGTACTTGCAATTTGGGGACGAGAATGGCTCAAAGGTCTGATCAGCTGAATCTGAGGAGTCTAGTTAGAGTCTTGTGTATTAGCATCCCATTTTATGTTATATATTTGGTACTGAGATTGAACTCAAAAAAATATTGTGTTATGTATATGTGGATTCATAATTATAATGATATATGTGACTTTTATGTTTGTGAGTGAAATGGGAAGAAATGAACATTTAGAATGCTTATGATATGTTTGATGCCTTTAATGAGTTAGTTTGATTGTCCTAATGCACCATTTTTATAGAGTATGTTCTTGAATATCCTCTGGTATGTTCAGGCTTATGCTCTATGGGAGTGGTATGTTACACAATATAGAGCACTTATTTTGTCGATTGTCATTTTATCCTAAACCTTTAATGTGAATTAGCTTTTGGATATTTCTGGATAACACAAAAAAAGAAAGGTTGTTATAAGGATAATTGACGTATTAAATTGATGTATGCTTAAGGACAAACATCAATCTAGTGTGAGGGAATTTGATTAGATATTATTTTGATATATTAATTGGAATTATCTCTTTTATTTTGGATATGTTTTGGTGTTTAAATAGGAAAATTAATGTTTTGTTTTGTTAGGATATGAAAATATAGATTGCATCAAAGTGGCGCAGTATTGGTGAAAATCATAAATTTTTGGAAAAAGTGGACAAATTACTGTAGTGGATAAGGCAAGATCATGCCTAATGCCAGATTCACATGAAGAGTTAGAGTTTAATTAGGAAACTTCTTTTTGTCCTTATTATGTACGGATTGGGATTTATTTTGGATGATCTTTGCAAGATATAAGTAGAATAGTTTTAGAGTAGGAAAACAATACCTTCTACCTCTCTCCATATGCTCTTTTCATTTTCTTCTTAGTTTTCTCTCAATTTTTCATCTTTCTTCTATTTTTGATGTTAGAACAAAAGCCATGTGTGGCTAAATATGAATATTTTGATTAAAGGGCATTCAAAACTCTAGTTGTAACCTTATAAGGTTTTGTTCTAAACTTTTTTCATGTTTTAATCAAGCATTTTTTTTGTTTCTTATATTTCATAAATGATTTAACATTATTTAACCTGACAAATTAATTTGATGATGATTATTCTATAGCTATCCACGAATTCAATTATTTGTAATTTTCATGAAGGATTGGTACAAGTAGCAAATAGGTTATTACAAATTTGCATATTTAACTTATGAAATATAAGAAGGATTGGTACAAGTAGCAAATAGGTTATTACAAATTTGCATATTTAACTTATGAAATACAAGAAGGATTGGTACAAGTAGCAAATAGGTTATTACAAATTTGCATATTTAACTTATGAAATACAAGAAAACTAAGTTGAATAGTTGGAGCTATCTCAATTATTTAATTCAAGGTTTAGTCTTTTTCTCTAAGTTTATTGCTATCATTTAATTAATATGGAATGTTATCATACCTAGTTAATTGACGTTAAGTTTTGGTTTAGATGATGAGTTTGAACCAATTAATTTAGGAAAATTTGATACTTATTGTTACTCTCCTAATATGTTTCAGACTAACTTCTTGAATTTTGACAATTATTATTTTTAAACCAATGATTAATGTTATAAGTAGCTGAGATCATTCCCTTTGAATTGGAGTTAAGTACTTTTGAATTTCTCCCTTTCATGTTCAATTGATTTATTTTGATTCCTTGTTAATTTTACTTGATTAGTTAATTAATCAACCCCCCACTTTATTTTATTATTTGAAATTAAGAAACTAGGTTTAGTTCTCTTAGGATTCGACCTAGTTTCACGACTACTACAAGAGTTTAGATAATCATAATTAATTTTGAGGGCTTTAACAACCTGATCAACAGTACCTTAACTTTGGACAGTAAAAGTTGGAGCCTACATGTCTCATTATTTCATCTTTGTGTAAGACAATATTGACATCCCTAAGGATGAGCCATGTGGACCTTGAAGTTTTGCGTGAGTTTTTGTTAGGTTTCTCCATAAATTTTTCCTTTGAAAGTAGTGGTTGGAGGTAAAGATGAATGATACAATCATATTGTAATTTCCTTAAAGAAATCAAGTTAACCTTTATCCTTCTAGAGTTATAAGCCACAATTTTTCGACCTAGGTGATGGTGCTGACGATAAGAAAGAATATTACAAAAATTTCATAAGGCCCTTAGCTATCCAGTTTGATCTTGTTTTCAAGTAATCCTATCAAAATAGCTTTTGATTTAATAGCAAGCTCTCTAATAGTTGCTAATTTATTGGGGCAATTAATGTCCCTAGTGTTCTATACAATTATAGATCTTAAAGAGGTGAATAAGAAGTGGAGCCCTTACCTTTGGTCTTATAAATAGATTTCCTCCTTTTGATGCTTAGGAGTTCTCCATTTTCTGTCTCTATCATAAGGTTTGATGATTCTTTCTTTACTAAGGAGGTAGTAATTATCCCCCGATGTTCTCCATATTTTTCTTTAGGTTTAGAATTGTTTGGGGATGGAGATAGATGGATTCTAGCAGATTTTGCACCTTTACTTAAATTTGATGTAGCCTCCTACTCTACTTATTTCTTGGTAGTTAAAGATGTTAGAATTGGGACCTTATTTAAGGAGGAAGCTTAAACTATTTCAGTCATTGTATTTAGGAAATTTGTATCGAAATTTACCAACTCTTCATAGTCACCTCTGGAGAATAACCTTCCAGTTGGCCCCCAAACTTTTCCTTAATGTTTTAAAGAAGGTTTCCAGCTATAGGAAACATTGACTTTATCCTCAACCAACTTGCCTTCCTCACTAAGCCTCGTAATAGGGATGACATCTAGGAGGTCCTTATCTATACCCACACTTATACAAAATCTAACAAAGCCAATGTGTTTCATTTTAGCCATGGTTTTGTCCATGCAAAAAGGTCTACCAATGTAGCTAGTCAATGAATTGAGCCCCTTGGTGGTTCAATATTCCAAAAGATTTTTAATGTTCATCCATAAAGGGATGTTCTCTTATTTAAACCTATCTAGCCTAATGTCAAGTCTCCAAAGTTGTAAGAATAAGGACAAATTAAAATTATGACATGGACCTGATTCAACTATATACTTAGCGTCATTTTCATTTTAGAAAGTGAAGAGAATCTGGTTATTTTCTAAGATTATGACCTCTTGTAATCATCTGCCTTTCCAAGTGGTTGGGGGTCTAAGGTTTAGGAATAAACCAACAATAATTGCATTCCACGCATTTGTACCTTCTTTTAATACTTCAATCTTAGGATAGACAACCAATCCATTTTCTGTTTTGTAGGGAGGGTAATATTGAAGGAGAATATTAGTATATTCACCTACCACCTTTCTCCAATTCATTTAAGAAGGTTGGACTTATATTGTGGGACAGCCTGAGGAGAATATATGGTTGCTAAGGGACTTTTACATAGCTTGGTTGAAGGGGCAGGGAGGAGTGGAAAGCTCATATCTAAATGGTCTAAAGTTGACATATCAAGTGAGATAGGTTGGAACGTATAGTGATAGGTATGGTGACAGTTATCAAAAAGGGAGAAGGGAAGGGGCTTGAAAGCTAAATTAGTAATGAAAGAACAAAAATGTTAGACCCCATTTTCGGAGCCCAACATTCATGCTCTGATACCACAACTTTGTTAGACCCCGTTTTCGGAGTCTAACTCCTGCATACTCTGATACTACAACTGTTAGACCCCGTTTTCGGAGCCCAACGTTCGTGAGTCATACTTAAGCCCATTACCATGTAGGGTCCTTATAACATCCCGACATTCATAAATGAGCGCTTGATAAACGACAATCCATTCTTATGTTTGCATTTTCAATCGTCACCGTAAACACATCACTCCATTTATCTCTTATTTGTGCAACAAACTAAGTACATTTCAAGCTCCATTCAAGCCTAAATGAATCATAGATAAGCAATGATAATCCCACAACTTATGAAATGT
>JAOTAY010000006.1:5872575-5887634 GCA_025629805.1 Erythroxylum baracoense
GTGAATATGTTCCAACTACATTTTCCAGCTTACCACTTCCAACATTTCACATATAATAGTTCTAACTTCCAAGAAAAATTTTGGGGTCCAACAAAAAATGCCATGTAGATTGGAGTATAAAGGAGTAGTAGTAGGTAACAAAATTGGTAGGAAAAGAGAGGAAACGTAAAGCTTGATTAGGAGAGTAGACAATAAGGAGTAGGTGATTAAAAGAGAAAGGAAGAAATTGACATTGAAACAAGAAGCTAAGTGATTGGAAAGAGGGAGTTTGGGACCGTCAAGAAAAGTTATAGAGAAAGGAGAGATTCTCACACTAGTCGTACTAGATGGCTAAGATGTGTACGACTATGATCTTACTCTATACTCCTAATCGTTTTAACATCTTTTCATTAAATCCAATTTATAGAAAATTTATTAGCTTCTAAACAAAATGAAGTGGCAAGTGATTTTATATTTATACAAATTTTTTATTATTAATAATATATAATAGTAAAAATAAATTTGAATTAAATATATTTTAAAATAATTATATATATAATCAATAACATATTTATTTACTTGTAAAATATTTTTAAGAATATTAATATATAAAAATTTGCCATGAAAATATTATTTATTATCTTTTGATCCAAGTTATAAAGAATTTATTGATTTTAAACAAAGTGAAGTAGCATGCCATTTTCACATTTGTATAAATTTTATTATTATCATTTAATATTTAAAATATATTTTACGTATATCTTAAAGTAATTTCATATATGAAAATTTGTTCAAAAGCTTAGTTACATGAAGTTTTTAAAAAATAAATATTAGTGTAGACAAATATAGCATAACAATTATTGATTGAATTTATCAAAACTAAATTTGTAATTTTAATAAAAATTTACTTAAATTCATATTTAAAATCAATATTATGTTTATTACTTTTTTCAATTTCTAAAAAAATCTTACTAAAATTTCGCAATATCACATATTATGATTTAATAGCTTGCAAATAGTCTCTCTAATAGTTAAGAGTAAGGCTATGTATTTATGAATCTTTCCAGACTTGACGTCTCAACGAAATTTCCTTTAAGATGCTATTGTGTTGCATGATTTAATAACTCTTTGTCGTAAAAACAAATTAGTCTGAGATTATAATGTTTTTCTCTCTTATCTATAAATCATTAGATTGAGTTTGATTGGTACTAATTAACAATTAGAAAGAGTAATAAGTAATTAATTCAAGTAACATCATAAAATTATATCAGGATGAAATATAAATTCAATAAAAGACACACAATTTAACTTGTACTGAGTATTTCAAGGATAATATCCATAATAAAAATTTAAACTTAGATACTATCCATAATAAAAATTTAGACTTACTAAAAAATCACTATATATTATTCTAATATTTAAAAAACACTTACAGAAGTACTACATGTGGGGCTGCCCACTGCAGTACTTGTCTTGGTATGTAACACTGCTTACGGGAGCAACAAGTACGGCAGTCCCAGTGCAAAAAACTTCGTCAGCATTCATCAATTCATCTATCGGTATAGCACGCTCTTCGACCTGTTTACTCGCAATGTTTTAAACTATGATCGTATTTCAGCAATAATAGTTCAGATTTTACCTTGTAACCAATATCACGAGTAATCTCTATGACGCTTTTTCTTGTGATCCCTGAAAGTATAGTCCCATTTGTAGCGGGAGTAGAAATAACGTCACCCTAATTAAGCAGGAAAAATATAACATCAGGCACAAGGTCAATCTGAATCATAAATTGGTCATTCTCTCCTGTTGTTCCTTAAGCCCTGGCAAGTCCCTTCTTCCACTCTGTTACTAATTTATCCATTTTATTGCATCCTGATATGTAGCAACTAATATATTATGTTTCTGATCAGTGTGGTGCTTATGAAGTATAGACATTAGTTCTCTTTCTATTCCCTTCTTGGATCTAGTGAAAGCTAAAATATGTCTGGACATTACTTCAGAATCAAGACCGAAACTGAATGTTTTCAGACGATACCTTCACGAGAAAAGTGTTAGAACAATTTCCCTCTCCCAAATATTTGTTTTCCCAAGAGTCAATGCACAAGATATCTGTAAATCCCATGCTTCTTGCTCTACCTGTTGCTTTTAAACCCTGCAAAGTGCAAACTACAAGAGTAAGACCAACTTAGAATATTGCAATAGAATTGTATTAAAGATCGTTCTATACAGTATTCACTAACTTGGGCATAGTTGCCTATTGCTTTCACACCTCCAGTTCCACCACGAGCAGAGCGATGATATTCTTCCTCAACATACAAGTTCAATGGTACGCCACTCTGTGTAGGCATGAAGTGTATACAAGGGCTTCAGTCAGGAAAAGTTGACATAGTTAATATTTGACTAGAATATACCCAGACCTTGAAATAATTGTCAACTGCTGACGCATATATGAGGAACGTGTACGCAGGCGCTGGTGCGAAACCCAATACAGGACCACTTCCCATGAGCAAGGCCCTAAGGTACAAAGACCCTTTGCCTGGAGGAGGAACCTGTTCAAAACGTGACAAAAAATGGGTTTGGCTTATGTCTACTTTTGTTCAGGAACATGTGAGATTATCAGAGATAATTACCCAACGTTTGTTAGCAAAGACAGTTTGTTTCACTGCATCAACAAATTGGTCAATCGAGGGAGAAGGCATGCACATTCTGTCAGCACCAATCTTCATTCGGATAGCATTTTGATCAGGACGGAAGACAAGAAGGTTTCCATTTGCTTTTCTGCAGGCTTTTACGCCTTCAAGCAGTCCCTGAAAGAAATAAATTAAGAGGCTGCTTGCTTGTAAGTTTGTCTTGTCAATTGATAATTCTTAACAAGCACATCAATTAATGGAACGAAAGGGTATATCGTGATCTAAGCAGTAATTGAAGTGGAAGGAGAAAGAAATGAATGTAGCTTTTGCCTGTCCATAATTTAAGACCCCTGCAAGGGGACTCAATTCAATGGTCTTGTGGCGTGTAACCTGTCCCTGCTCGAAATTCCCGTCTCGAGAGCATTGCATCGTGTACATGTAGCCAGCTATCACGCGGCCAAACCCAAGATTGTCCCAATCCACATCAGCATACTCATCGATATCACTATCATATCACCCACACCAAGCCAAAAATCGAATTATGGACAAGATTATCACATCTTTCACTAACAGATTAACTTTTCTTAATCTAAAAAACCAGATGAAAAAATGAAAAAATAGTTTCTTTTTTTTTTCTCTGGGATCGCATAATATATAGAAATCTACAATATTAAAAGAAAAAAAAACTGACTTTATGTTGTATAAAATAAACAGCAGTTTCGTGGGAAATTACCTGGCGGTAGATAATCTGCTTTCTTGTTGCAGAGAAGATGCACCCCGAAAAGTGCAACAAAAGTAAGCTCCATACTGAAAACATGCTAACGTAACATGAGCGGCTACTGGTCGAGACATCATTGAGGGAATGCATGTATTCTATGCTTAAACAGAGAAACTCTAAAGGACTTACCTTTGATGAAAATGAGCCAACTGTCAGAGTTTGAACCAGATTACCAACATACGAGCTTCGTCGAATCATTGTCGCCACCGTTGTTGGTTTCCTTGCTGCAACTAATCTAGTAAAGCAACTAATGTCGGTTGCCAGGAATGGAGGAATTATTAATCACAGTATACCACGCCTATTAAATTTTGATCGAGGGGAACTATAGAAATAAAAATAAAATGTAAAAATGTCTGAAAAGGTAAGCCTCGAACGATAAGACAGCACGTTTTTAACTTCGAGGATTTATACTTTATAATATCCTGCCATAATAAAAAGCTAAGTGTGTTAAAAGTTCAATATATTAAAAAATGACATAAAAAGAAAAAAAATAATTTATATAAAATTTCGAGTGTCCATTTATACAACACATTTATTAATTATTATATACGTTTGATCGGATTTCTCCCTATAAAATTACAATTATTTTGTAAAATCTAAAAGCAGATACGAAAAAACATAATTTGACATGATATGCTGAGAAAAAGCGATGAATGACCAAGCTTGATGCCACGGGTTTCTCTCACTCGTTGTTCATAATTCGTAAATGAGAAATATACTATGTATCTCCCACCAATCATTTGAAAAGGCTTGTGTAGAAAAGGTCAATGACTCACACTAATGGTTGGAAGTATTTATTAACTAGTGGTAAGTAGTTGGCTCCACCTTGAAAACGACCTAAAAGGTTATATACATATATATGAATATATCGGAGAATTAGAATCTAGTAGTTCCAATTTTTTAAAAAATATATCGCGTTAATATGAAATTTTGAGATAATAAATATTTAGTTATGAAATCAAGATCAGTTTAAAATATCAAAGACTGTTTATCGTTGATATAGTTTAATCATTTAAGATATACACACATTAAATATTACTTATGATATTATCATTAAAATTATAAATTTGAATATATAATATTGCATTATGCAAAATTAATGCATAGATGTATATATATTAGAAGTAAAAGTAAATAAAGGTTTATAACATTTTATTGTTCATGTATTTCAACCGTTCTGAAATCTGATTAGATATCAAATTATGATAAAAATTGCTCTAATTTTATGTGTATTACATACATGTTAAATTTTTAAGAAAATAAATATTTATTTATAAAATAAAAAATTATTAATTAAAAACATATTTCAATCATTTTGATATTTGAGTATATTAAAAAGTATAAATTATAGTTATCCAGTTAATTCATAATTATAAATACCTAAGTACATATGCATTTTAGAGATGTGAAAGTAAATTAGCATATTAAAATATTTTTATTCTTTAACATGTGTTTTAACTATTTTAAATTTTATGTATATTAAAATCTCTTCATAATATAGTAATTATAAATATTGAAATAAAGTATGATGTAAAATTAATACATAAAAGCAGATTTATTATATGTTAAAATATGCAGAATTTGTATAATATAATAATATAAATAGTGACGTGAATATGAAGTTTTAAATACATATAAATTAGACCAACTAGAATTATTTTCATTAAGATATGTCATTAATTACACATTTTGGTGAAAATAACTCATATTTTACACTTACTTAAAAATATTTTTTGAAAAATATAGTTTAGAATAATTAAATTTATAAATCAAGGTATAATATAAAATTATATACAGTTTCATTGTGCTAATTAAATATCTTTTAACAAAATAAGATCCATCATAATTTACGTTCATTCTTTAATAATAATGTATAACTTACATTAGCATTTATTTTGCATAAAACAATTACATGTAGATATAATATAAATCATTTTAATATTTTTAAAACTAGAGCTTATTACATTTATTAAAATATATTAATCATGATAATGTTATTATAACTATTTTTTAACATCTTTGTGTACTAAAAATGAATTTACTATTAAACTTACAAAATATTAATTCTCAAAATAAGTAACTCTAATTCCTTTGATGAATTCAAGTCTATTATTCATTCTAACTTTTTTTATAAGGTGATCTCTAAAATTACAGCAAGCATGCTTAAGGCAGTTTTTTAGATGATGGTTAGTAATAACCAAAATGCGTTCATATAAGGAAGGAGGATATGGGAAAATATATCTATTGTCTAATAACTTTTGAGAGGGTACCAAAGGAGGAATTCTCCACCAAACTGTGCATTCAAAATTGACTTCGGGAATGCCTTGGATTGTGTGGAGTGAAGGTTTATTCTTATAGTGTTAGAGGTGATGGGATTCGCCTTTACATTCATTAAATGGGTAGAAGCATATATAACCACCACCACTTCTTATTATGTACTAGGGTGAACGGGGTACCAACAAGATTACTCAAATGAGCAACAGGGCTTAGACAAGGTGGCCATATGTCTCCATATTTGTTCGTCCTTTTGTATAAAGGTCCTAACTCTATTGTTGCACTACAATGTGAATAAAGGAAAAGGATTCAAATTTCATAGCAAATGCAAAAAGGTATCTCTAATCAATCTATGTTCTGTTAATGACCTTTTACTCTTCAACAAGGCTCATCCTAATTCAATTGAGATTCTAATGTCCTCTTAAAAGCAATTTGAAGAAATATTAGGATTAGTAATCAATTTGGGAAAGAGTCATTTTATCTAGCTAATAGTGCACACGGATTAGAAACTAAGATAACTGCAATCTTTGGAAACAATCTCTATTGCACTATCTAGGCCTACCTATCACTATAAGAAGGGTTCATTTATATGATCCTTTAGTTGAAAGAACACAATTGAGATGAAGCTTTAAGACTAATAAATTTTTATATTTTGGAGGAAAACTTTAGCTAATTAAATCTATGTTCAATTCCTTATAAGTTTATTAGTCTGCTAGTATTTTCGTGGCTAAAAGAGTAATGAAGGCAATAGAAAAGTTAATATGATGGTTTTTATGGGGAAAGTATAACTTTGAGTGAAGGTTAATGAAATTGAGATGGGATGAGGTTTGCAAGTCTAAGAAAGATGTGGGCCTAGGGATAATCCCTATTGCCACTACCAACAAGGTGTTGATACTAAAAAAAATTTGGTTCATTAAGTGCAATAAGGATATACTGTGGATCAAATAGGTTTACTCATATATTTTTAAAAGGAGATTATTGGGGTCCATTTCTCCTAAGGACATAAAATCTTAGTTTATTAACAATTTGATGAGGCTAAATGAAATTATGGAGCTAGGAGTTCACTGTAAAGGGGATAATGAAAAGAAAACAAACTTTTGGTATGATAATTGGATGGGTCATAATCCATTAATTAGAATTCCTATAGCAGTATAATGTTGGAGCAATCTCCCACTTAAAACTAAAGTTTGTGTAATTATTGCTGGCAATAAGTGGAAGGAATTTCCAAATCAGGTGATGCACTTAGTCCCTAATTATACTCCTAATTGCAGGATTCAGGACATCTACTTTTGGCTAAACCAACCTCCTAATTCCTTTTCTAACAAGGTCTATAGGGAGTGGATTGCACAATGACAATGCAATATAGTAGATTTGCACCCTATAGTCTAGCATAAGATCTTAAGACCCAAAACCTCTTGTTTCTTATGATTGGCTACATTGAACAACGCGACCACGATTGATAGACTTCAAATTTTAAATCTAGACAACAAATGTGTCCTATATAGGGATGACTGTGAAACCAGAGATCACCTATTTTTCCAATGCCTTTTTGTAGAGAACATATGGAAAAGAATTAAAGAGAAATGTCACTGGAGAAGGGAAGGAAATTTGCTTATTGACATACTAGAGAAACTAAGAAATATGAAGACTAAACTAAAAAGATATAGGGTTGTTTACATTATCTCCTTTGCTTCTAGCATTGAGGGGATACAGAAGAAGAGGAATTTGAGAATTTTCAAAGGTGGAGTTCGCTTAAATCAAGAATTGATGAACTCCCTAATCATGAAGATAAGAGAATTGGTTTTTTTCTCCAATGAACTTCCTAATTGTAGCGAGAATATTGGTAGAGCATGGAATCTAGTATAAACCTACACAATCCTAAACATGTAATGCTAAATTGCAAGAGGAGAAAATAGATTAAGCAGTCACCTAAAAGATGAAGCCCTATAGCTGCTTTATTGAAGTTGTCCTATCGGAAGACTAGGAAGCATCGTTCGCATCACTTGAAAGAAGGGTGAAGTACATCAGGGTTAATGGAGAAGAAAACATAAGAGAATTCTGGAAGAGTGCCTTTAGACGATTATTAACTGAGATCCCATTTGATATAGCTTGTGTTATGACACGTGGCCACCATTGAGCCACTACATGTGAGTACGTAACTTGTGATCTGTGTAAGGTTTTGTGTGTTAAATTTGGTTCTTCTTACAAAGCATGTAAACTTTTCCAATTATTCATTAATATATTTTAATTTTTCAAAAAATAAAATA
Source organism: Erythroxylum baracoense (assembly GCA_025629805.1). Lineage (NCBI taxonomy): Eukaryota > Viridiplantae > Streptophyta > Magnoliopsida > Malpighiales > Erythroxylaceae > Erythroxylum > Erythroxylum baracoense. Next base: position 5,880,504 of record JAOTAY010000006.1, read on the forward strand.
TCAAGTAAAATTAAAAATAATATTCATTTATATAAAGCAAAATTGATTTCAAAATATTCATTTTGAAATATTTTAATAATTATTATAATTATTTTTTGCATGTATACATTACGAGAAGTCAGTTAGACATTTTAAAATATGTCTTTTAGGTGCACAATAAAATATTTTTAAAATTTTCACATACTTCTGAAAATAATACATGCATTTTTTATTGATTAATTGAAATTTTCTTACATATATAACATCTCTATAATTAAAAAAATGCAAACTTTTTTTAATCTTTTTATATGGGAATAACATATTTAAAAGTGTCTTACTTTTTAAGATTTTTTCAATTTAGTGTCTAATCTTTTAAAATTTTTAATTACTTGATTAACTTTTTAAAACATTCCCAATTCAGTTCAAAAGGTTATTTTCAATAATATGACATGTCTACTAACTACCACTTAAATGTCCATCTATTAGTCACATCAGCAAAAACTAATATTTCGAACTAAATTGTTAAGGTTTTAAAAGGTTAGTCACTCAATTGAAAAATTTAAAAGCTTAAATACTAAATTGAAAATATGTCAAAAGGTTGAATACCTTAAGATTGGTTATCCCTTTTATATAAAAGATTGAAAAGTTTATGGGATATTTGGTTTCATTACTTTTTTTATCGTGATTTATATTTTTTTTCCCTAGTTTTAGTTTAAATTTTTTGTTGAAAATACATGTTTGGTTGTGATTGACAATGAAAAATTAAAGATAAAATTTGATTTAGTTGAGTTTTATAATAAAAAATGAAAATAAAAGCATGTTTGATATCATCATCTAATTTTTTGTTATACTATTATATGTTAATATTAAATTTTAATTAAATTCATTTATTAAGTAAAATATAATATTATTGGTAGATACAATAGAATGAGGGCAAATGATTTTAAGTTTTGAGCCTCGTGTTCTTACCAAAAGTACCTAAGCACGATTTATATTACGTATAGAAAGCAAATAATGTTAAGTAAATCTACTCCAACATCCAATTAGGCAACTTTTGTAGTTGATAAAGTTTTCGAGATGATACCCTTAATGGTGTGCTTTCTTTAAAATAAAATCAAAAGTTGCATCTATTTTCTAAAAAAAACTTTTAGGTGGTTGTGACTATTATCCTTTCACCTTTGCAAGGTCTTTTCCGTTTCCTACTCTTGCTTACAAGAGTTTTTGCATCTTTATTCACTTGCATAGAAAATCTTCCAAATTTATATCAACCTTCATTCATCCTAAGTGATTGTAAGCACTAAAATGGACATTTTTGACAATTTTACTTATAAAGTTGTAGTAGATGAAAAAACTTTGCAAAACTTATAAAAGCTTAAAAAATAAAGAAGCACATGTTTCCCTACTTATCATGTAATCGTTACATGCAAATCAAAAAGAAAGAATCAGAAAAGAAAAGACCAATATAATGCCTTTATGGCTTACTATCACAAAGCATTTACATTGTCCAAGAATTAGTTAAAAATAAATTCAAATTGGAAGTTAAACAAAAAGATATAAGTATTCATCAGCTTTCTAAAATCACAAATGCCTTTTATCTAGGCATAGGTTAAAAAAGAAACTAAAGAAAACATGTGGTTATCCTTTTTTATATAAGACTTAATAATTAGTTCATATAAAAATACAAACTTATAACTCAATATATAAGTCAGTTAACACATGTTTAGATGTATATAACTCAATATACAACCAATCGGTTTGGTTGTAGGTTAATGAAAATTATTTAAAGGCGTTATTTATATTGTACATGTTAGATGTACATGATAAAGTCCATAGGATAATTATACATTGCAAATAAAATTATAATGAGATTATAATTATGAGATTCATAATGCATTTATGTATTCTCTCTAAATGTTCTTAGTCATTGTTCTATTAAGACTAGACATTAATTGAACGTAAAAAGACTAGCACACATTATGTTTTTCCTTATAAAGGAAGTAGTTGATCTCATAGGTTAAAGTATGGAAATACTTAAATAAATGTGTGGGTACTTGTTAGAGAACAAGTTCACTGAATAGACCTGATATGAGAAATCTATTTGGAACATTACTTGTATACCTATGGAATTTTCATTGTGATGATTGTATAAGTGATCTTTTAACTTGAGGTCTCTAAAGTTATCTTGTATAGGAATTACTATATTTAGCTACTACTTATGACCTATTTAACTATAGGTCGGTCAATCAGTAATCAATGGATATAGCATGAACTATATAGAGGTAGTTGTGTGATCAAGATAGCATTCATCACCCTAAAGTAATTAGGAAGAATGTTTTGTTGTTCTCGATTAGTAGTAATTCAAGAAATCCTTGGCCAAGGTTGAATGACTTTTTGTAAATAGTTTCCAAATGTCATTAATTGAATCAATATCTAATAGTGTAGAATTAGTATGATTGGACTAAAAATAGCATAGACATTAATTCCATACTTTATGTCTAATCGGAACATTATATGATGAAAGGATTAAATTATACGAAAAAAATCATGCATAGAAAGATTGGTCAAAACCACTTTGACATTCCTAAATATTTGGGTAGTTATAATGTGTTGCTAGATGCCAAGCTTGATATATGATTATAAATTGTTTAATTGGAGAATTAAAGATAAATTAAAAGGAGTTTTAATTTAGCTAATTTTAGTTATGAATTAGAATTAAAATTTATAATCATTGTCAACATATTTGGAACCTAATGAGTCTCACATAAAAAATGGGTTGAAGAGAGCAAAGTTATTTTAATCAAGTTGGACTTGATTGTAAAATTTGAGAAACTTTATGATTAAATATGAGATAATTAATAAATAAGGATCAATATGAGATATTGGATCTTATTTGGGCATATTTGGTATTTAATTAGAATTATTTGTAATTCTAATTAAATTTTAATTAAAATTAGAATTTAATTTTAATTAAATTACTAAAACATCCAAAACCTATTATAAATAAGCTTAAGCTCTAATGGAGCTAGCACTTCTTGCTTAACCCTCTCTGTAAGTGTTATGGAGTTCTTTCAACCTATTTTGTGGATATCATTAAAGACCGGACACTTGTACGGCTATAATGGTTAAGACATATCAATTTCGGAAACAATTTGAGGGATACGACAAGATAAGGATCAAGCTTCGAAATAAGGTACGAATTAAGTTTCTGCTTTATTATGATTTGTGTTAATCATTTTATATAACTAAAAGGATCTTGGTTTTTGGGAAATGAATCTGCAAAAAAATTTTGTAATTATTCTGCTCTAATGAGGATCGGATCCCAAACTGGTTTCCCAACAGTTACCACAAATCTATTAGAAAAGATTCAAAAGGAAAATGGAAAAAATTAAAGAAGAGATGATTTGGATAGCTAACTAGTAATAAACATCATCAAAGTGCAAAATTACTTGGCATTTATAGATTACTAAAGCCAAAGATCATCAGTTTTCACTTTAAGGTCATAGTTGATGGTATTATTGGAAAACTAAATGTTACTTAATCATGTATGCAGTAGAAAAATAAATATTTATAATTTTCCAATTGGATCACAATAATTAAATTAATTGAATGATATATACACAACAGATAAAAATACTCAACTTCTAAGAGATAAAGGTAAGAGTGCCAGCTTTCTTATGTCTTCCTCCTATTTATAGAGAAAGATAAAAGAAATTCATTCTTATTAAAATTAGACTTCCTAATTATAATTAAAGTCAAAGTCAAAGTCAAATATGTTATATTTAATCCCTAAAGTTTGTTAAACTTCACAATTAAGTCCAACTTAATTTAAATTAATTTTTTAATTGCTCTTTTATATGTAACACATTAGATTCCTAATATATTAGCATTGATCATAAATTATAATTTGAATTAGATAAATTAAAACTACTTTTAATTTTCTAGTTAAACAATTTATAGTCATAGATCAAGATTGACATCTAGCAATATGTTATGACTACCCAAATATTAAGAACGTCAAAATAGTTTAACTCAACCTGTTCATGTATGGTTATGATGCATAATTTAATTCTTTCATCATCCAATATTCCAATTGTACGTAAAGTATGGATTTAACGTCTAGTCATTTAAATCCAATCATGTTTAGTCTTACTAATTACTAATTGATATTTGAAAATAGCTTTTTAAATCACTACTAATAAAAAACAGCAGAAAGTTCTCTTTATTTTTTTAGAATGATGAATACTTTATTAAATTACTCCATTATCTTCATATAGTTTATATTATATCCAATTACTACTGACTGACTATTCTAAATAGAATATGTCACAAGTAGCATCAATATATAGTAAATTCTCACATAAGATACTTAGGTAATCTCAAGTATAAGAATCAATTACATAATTATTATAATAAGGAAATCCACAACCACATCTGTGATATTTCAGTTAGGATCCTCATAATTGGTTCAATTCTATAAAATTATTCTTTAATAAACATTCACATGTTTGTTTAACTGTCTCTATACTTCAAATTATGAGATTAATTACTTTTTTCATAAGAAAAAAACATCACATATGCTTCTTTTATCATTTTATCAAGGCTAAAAGCCTAAATTGGGACCTAACATTTTTGAGTTTGATCAGTTTAGGGCTTAAACTTGTAACTTGCTTAATGAAGGTCTAAACTTTCACAGATCTGCTCAATTGAAGGGTTTTTTGGACAAAAATTAGGGTATGTCATACACGCTATGTTAAAATGTATAATGTGGCATCGTTACTATATTTTTAAATCCCATGTTAAAAAAATTAAAAGATAACATGGAACGATAAAATGAAATTAAAATTTTGTAAAACCCTAAATCCTCAATATTCACCGATCTCCGTCTTCCCTCTTTGATGCATCTTCATCGCCGGTCAATTTGCCCTCCAGTCTTCGTTAAAGAGATTCTCTTGCTTACTTCACGCATCATCTCACTGATATGCCTTCTAGTTTCTCTCCATCATTTGCCAAGTACGTTTGATATACTCATTACTTTGGGCTTTATTGTATTATCTTTCAACCTAGATATGCTACACCTTCACGATAATGTCTTTAATGGGGTTTTCCTAGATGAATGCCCCTTAAGTAAGATTTGTGATTGACTTCACAACTGCCTTCAATTTTATAGAGATGGTTTTAAAAATTACTTTATAGAGTTTGTGGCATGAACATGTTCACAAAAGAGAAGCTTGTTTAAAGAGATCTACAAACCATAAAAGGACAAGTAAAGTGTAGTTTAGTTTGGCTTCCTTTCATATTATAATTAGGGTTAGAGATGTTTAAGGAGAAAGAGTCTTAGAATACACATCTTATACTAATTTTCAACAAGATTAGAGATTATAATCATTCTAAGAAAGCATATCAATTCAGAAGATAGGGATCATCATCATGGGATACCTTTGCAATGAGGTTTTCCATCTTTTATTTATTTTTATTATTCCAATGATGATTTTTTTCTGAGTTTTCTTTATATCTAGATTATAAGTAATCATATTTTATCTTGTTACATATGGATTTTAGTTTTCTAATTAAGATTTCTATATCCAAAAAATATATGAGTTTCTTTTAATGTCATTTAGATACGAGTGAAGGCTTAGACCTAAGTTTAAATTACATAAACATTTTTGAAAGGATTTATGTTTAGATTAACTAAGGCACCTATATGTTGGGTTAAATGAGTTGATAGAAATATAGTTATATGATGATTCTAGTATTAAGGTGGCATGGAATAAGGATTTATAGAACTTTGTATATTCTTGGAAGAGTTATATATATATGAGGTTAGTACGTAATGCCACTATGTATGAAACAATTATATCATATATTTAACTTAGTTTGCTAATATATTCTATTAGGTGGCACTCTTGTACAATCATTATCCCTATTCCTTCACCATACACATCCACTTCTAAGATATTTATTCGCTATATTGTTCATATATACGTCTTACACCATATGTTTGCAATGAATTAGTTGGTTGATGGAATTGTTATGAATATGTTAAGCATCATATGTTGTGCTATGCTTCGATTTCTCACTTTGACTTCAGTGTTTCCTTTCACCATTCTAACTTTGTCTCCTTCTTTTCATAGGGTTGGTCATTTGGGTTTGGCAGAATGACATTTGATGAGGTAACTCTAAGGTTTTACCATGTGGGATGCTTTGTTAATATGGCTGATAATGTTAAGTATGAGGGTGGTTTTGTTGATGAAATTCAATTTGATCTTGACTTACTCTGCTACTTTGAATTGCTTGATAGAAGTGGGTATAACAATGTGGAAAATATTTTATCTTATGCCTGGTTTTGAACTATTTAATGGTTTGAGGGTTGTACAAGATGATGCTAGTGTGTTAAATATGATTAGTCAGATGATGGGTACATGTGGTGTTAATATTTATATTGAAATGGTGTAGATACCCTTGTTGAAATGATTGAGGATGAATGTAATAAGCTTAATCAGGATAATGTAGTTGAAGATAATGGTGAGGATGTTAATAATGTCTCAAATGTGGAGGATGACGATGATGCAGATATGAAGAATGAAGATGATACAAATATGGAGGATGAAGATGGTAAAGAGGATTTAAAGCAAAGAGATGAAGATAATGGTCTGGATGAAGACGATGGAGATCATGGACAACATGAAGATGATCCAAGTGATGCAGATGATGAAGAGGAAGTAGTTTTGTCTGAATATTATGACAGTGATGAATATGGAGAACTTGTTAGTGATATAGATGATATTGTTGATGATGTTACTAGGGGGAAAAGAACATACCCTGTTTATGATGAAAATGCAGCTGAGCCATTTTTCTTAATCATTTGCAATTTAAGCATGCAGTTAGTTTATTATCCATCAAAACAAAGAGGGTTGTAATGTTTTCCAAAAATAAGTCCAAATTTGTCTAAGGTAAACGTAAGATAGATAATTGCCTTTGGTATATATATAGAGCATTTGATAAAAAGTTGCAGTCATTTCAAGTTAGGAAATTCAGGGACACTTATAAATGTAATAGTGTATATGTAATACCCATGTTAGGGGTTAGAAAATTTAGGAATTTCCAGTACATCATATGCTTTGCATAATTGAGTATTCGCTGATATGTGCATAT